>QLIY01002715.1:5396-16760 GCA_003260075.1 Phallusia mammillata | reverse complement strand
GTTTATGGCATACAAAGGACACTCGGTACGGCTTGTCACTACAAAATTGTAGTATTAACATTTTTGCCTTGAAACGTAGAAGACGTTTATGGTGACAAGCCTAAACGTTGCTTTGTCTATAAATTCAGTGTTGTAGAAATAGTATCATGTTTTGCGAAACTACTGGAACTTGGTTTTCTTGGACACAACGAGTTTTCGTCAATTTGCTGGTGTCACTTTCTAAGTGTTGCTTGGCCCGCTGGTAAAATACTAGACTCTACAGCAGCGCTGCTAAAAAGAAATTGTTTGACGTCAACTCTTGTTCGGGTTTGTGATGTAACCAGTTCGAGTTTTTTTGACGTCAAAAGTTTGCGGTATTATGACGTCATAGCTCAAGGTAATGTGACGTCACATACTTGAATTAATATGACGTCTGGTAGCACATTATAACAATTTTAGTTGGTCCAAACATAAAAAAACGCGTTTGCATTGATGTTTTTCGTACACCAACCAACTTTGGGAGATCAATTTGAAATGTTTGTGAGAATTCTATTATGGAGGTCCCAACTTATTCACTGTGGTTCGTCCTCTCCACTATATTGCGCTTCCACAATGTGTTTAATAAACGTCCTAAAATAAATGTTTATTACTCGAGATAGGCAATGTATTGTGGTGAACAGCAGTTTCTCGCCCCCCCCCCCCCCCCCCCCCCCCCCCCCCCCCCCCCCCCCCCCCCCCCCCCCCCCACCAACGTGAACGAAAATACCTTTATCCTTGCTTTGATTGTTTACAGCAGTGGTTCCCAACCAGGAGGGAATTCCCCACTAGGGGGAAATTTTGTAATTTGTAGCGGGAAATTGGTGTTAGAATATTAATCTCTTACTGGCTGTCTGTGCATTTTTTTAGTAAAGTTCATGATATATAGTTCAAAGAGGAAAAATTTGAGGCTATAGAGCTTATATAATCGAGAGTTTAATTTCTTTTCTAATGTAAACGATATTTTAGCAAACTAAATTTGTAGGGGAAAATTAGATTTGAATATCGATTTAAAGGGTGCACAGGACGAAAAAGGTTGGGAACCACTGGTTTACAGCATTCACCAAAACAAGTTTGTTTCAACTGTCACGACTATATTGCGTTACTGTGGTGGCGCAATGGTAAACAATACCTTCAAAACCTGTTTGAAACATCCAATATGTAACAGGAGAACGGTATTGTGTTTAGTGACAGCATTGCGACAAATTAGGCTACTTTGAAATAGAGAGTCAAGTCACCGAAAGGGGAATTCACCTTTTAACTCTATTGAAATCTCATTCTAAACCATGTTTAAAAGGACTGGGACTTATGAAATCAAAGCATCAATTTTGAAAGGGCTTTCTGCGAATAACTCGTGAATTGCCAGTCATGACGTGTAGTATTGATGACGCTGCAGAGCAGTTTTGTGACGTAATAACGACAAACAATGACGTAATTCCTGAGTTGTGGGATATGGACAAGTTAGGGGGAAGGCTGGAGGACAAAATTTTGGACAGAATTCGATTTCTGAGGGAAAAGAAAAAGAAACAAATAACATTTTCCAAGCCAACATACAAATCCTTTGAGGTTTCTGGTTCGAACGGAAACATGCTTATTCGTCAAATTATTGCTGTTTTTAGCGACAAAGAAATCTACAAACCTGGCATGTGCATCGTGTTGACGATAGATAACGAGCCAGATGCAGCGATTGTTGTGTTTAAAGAAGGTCGACCTGAAACCTTCACCGCACCGAAGAAAACTGAGCAAGAAAGGGCATTGTGGGACAAAATGTTCTCAGATAGCATGTGTGATGTGTGGAGGGAAAACGATATAGCAGGGTTTGACTCAGTTAACCTTGAAACAAAACGCAAAGATTTCGCAGAAACTTTTTTTAAACTTTGGAACTTACCATTCGGGAAAATTGACCCACTTTATCGTCATGTTTTCTATGCATTGGTTTCCGAAATAGCAAAACCCAAAATGCCGTTTCATTTGGATCACGATACATACAAGCACATTCCCACTGCTGCTTGTATCAAAATTGCGATTGAAATCGGGCAAACCGGTCGTTTGGAGAATGTTTTTGGGGCGCGTAAAGGCCCAACCAAACAAGCACAGGGCGAAGCTAGTCAAGATGCAGTTGACAACATAAAATCTATTCCAAAACACGAATGGAGACTCAACGAGGCGAAAGCCATGAGTAAAATGTGAGTGAAGTTGCTCAGTTTAAGGCAAATATCTCTTGTAATGCTGATCAATATTTCGGGTAAATTTTTCAAAAAAGTAACGCGTATTACTGAATTTAATTGGTTTATGTTCGCAAACTGCCTACAGTTGTGATTTTTTAAATCCTGTCGGTATTGAAAGTTGTGTGGCAAATTGAAACGTCAACCATTTAGAATTAATTTACAAACATGTTTGGTGCAAAGAACCAGTAACAAAACAAGACGTATTGAAGCGATAACGATGTCGTTGATAGTGATTAAAATATTTCATGTTCAGGTATCTTGGAGACAAAGATGGGGAAAACTTTCCACAGGAGAACGTTACAGCGAAGGTTGAAGAAATGAAGAAGTTTTTCGCCTTAGAAAATTAGTGAAAACACGTGTGCATTTCTTCTGTGTTTGTGTTCATCACAGATCGTAAATAAAAATCAAATTTTATAATAAATCTTACGTTGATTTGAAATGTGTTTTGCTCCGAACGTGNATTTCATGTTCAGGTATCTTGGAGACAAAGATGGGGAAAACTTTCCACAGGAGAACGTTACAGCGAAGGTTGAAGAAATGAAGAAGTTTTTCGCCTTAGAAAATTAGTGAAAACACGTGTGCATTTCTTCTGTGTTTGTGTTCATCACAGATCGTAAATAAAAATCAAATTTTATAATAAATCTTACGTTGATTTGAAATGTGTTTTGCTCCGAACGTGGCATATTTTTTTTATAAACAGAACACAGAATATTCACACCTATTAATAATAGCGTCCAAAGATTTTTTGCGTTACAAGTTGGAGGTATTATGACGTCACTTTTTTAGGTTATGTGACGTCACAAGTTCGCGTTATTATTGCATCACCTGTTTGGGTTATCGTGGCGTTACATAATTGCCCCCCCCCCAATGGAACTTTGCAGATAAATTTATAATGTTTGTGAGAGTTCTATTATGGAGGTTCTGACTTCTTCTCTGTGGTTTGTCCGCTCCACTATATATTGTGCTTCCGCAATGTGTTTAATAAACGCCCTCAAATAAGTGTTTTTGCTCAAAGTAGGCAATGCAATGGTGAACGAAAGTTTGTCAACAAAACGTGAACATAAATAACTTTATTCTTGCTTTATATTTTTATATTTTATATAAAAATTGATTGCTCACAACATTCACAAAAACCAGTTTGTTTTCCAACTGTCACGACTATATTGCGTTACTGTGATGGCGCAACGTCAAACAATACCTTTCAAAACCTGTTTTGGAACATCCAATATGTAACAGGAGAAGAGTAATTTGATGAGTGACAGCATTGTGACAAAGTACTTTGAAATAGAGAGTCAAGTCACCAGAAGGGGCCCCCCCCCCACCCCCACTGTGTCAACGTAGAATCCACGCGCGTCCTATTGTGACGTATATCGTGATCAGGTTTAACTCGCACAGAGGAAACAGAAGTGAGCTAACGGGGGATTCCCCTTTTCGACAGTGTGGCTCAATCTGCTTGTACAAGTAAACCGGGACCTTCAATAAAAATCGCAGTTCGTATCTGGATTACTTCACAACAAGACGAAAACTGACAGCCATGACGTGTAGTATTGACGACGCTGTTGAGCAGTTTTGTGACGTAATAACGACAACCGATGACGTTATAACAGAATTGAAGGACATGGAAATGTTAGGCCCCCCCCCCCTTTAAAATCTTCACTTGTATGTTATGAAATTATCTGCGGACAACCTGTGAAGTGCCAGACATGACGTGTAGTATCGATGACGCTACCGAGCAGTTTTGTGACGTAATATGGACAACCGATGACGTTATAACAGAATTGAAGGACATGGAAATGTTAGGTGGAGCGTTGGAAAGAAAAATTATGAGAAGAATTCGAGTTCTGAAAAAGGAAAAACACGGGCAAATAACGTTTGCAAAACCAACTTACAAATCGTTGGAGGTTTCTGGTTCAAACGGAAACTTGTTTGTTCGGCAAATTATTTCAGTTTTGAGCAAAAGTGAAATTTACAAGCCTGGCATGTGTGTTGTATTGATGGTGGATCACAAACCTGATGGGGCGATTGTCGTTTTCAGAGCTGGGCGGTCAGAAGTTATAACAACGCAGGGAAACCCGAAATGTAATACCGTCCGCTGGGACCACATTTTTTCTGACAGGTTGTCTGAAGTTTGGCGGAACAATGGGATACCAGGTTTTGAGCTGACTGATCTTGAAACTAAACGAAGAGAATTTGTTGAAAATTTTCCCAAAATTTGGAAATTACCATTTGCGAGAATAGATCCAGTTGAACGCCATTTTCTTTACGGATTGGCATTCGAGATGGCAAAACCCAAAATGTCATTTCATTTGGATCACGATGGCATTAAACACATTCCTTCTGCTGCTTGTATTAAGATCGCAATGGAAACTGGTCAGACAGGTCAGTTAGAGACAGTGTTTGGGGCGCGTAAACCCCCAAACCCACAGGCAAGAATTGCTGCTGGTCAAGATGAAGTTGACAACACCGAATGCGTTCCAAAACACGAAAGGCGGCTCAATCAGGCGAAAGCCATGATCAGAATGTGAGTAGCAGCGTTCGTCTAACCCCCCCCCCCCCCCCCCCCCCCCCCCCCCCCCCCCTTGAGCTTTCATGACATTTTCTCGTACCCCCTGTCTACAATGGCCGATGGAAGTAAACAGTAATGCGAATTAAACTCAGTGTATTTATAACTTACATGTTGAATGCATGCATTAAAATAGTCTTGTAAGTTCAACACCAACAATCAGTCAATTCAAATCAACTACACATAACAAAGTAATCTGTTACACATTCTTCACAAATATGCCTAAATAATGTATAATTTCACACCGACTGTCGTACCCCCTGCTTTGGTGCTTTGTGTCCCCAAGGGGAACCTGTACCCCTGGTTAAGAACCCTTGGTCTAACACAACGTTAAAAAATCGACTTTTTTATTGGATAACTTCAAATATTTGTTGTAAATTTAAATCATCGAATAATTTGGGTTAAAACAAGCCATTTTACCTAAAACAGTGGAGTTTACATTTCCGAAAGGTAAACGAAACGTATATAGACGCTATATATAGCTGTTTAGAAGGATGTAATGAAAAATAAATTTATGTTTAGGTATCTGGGAGACAAAGATGGAGAAAACTTTTCACAGGAGTACGTTACAACGAAGGTTGAGGAAATAAAGACGTTTTTCGCCTTAGAAAACTAACGACAACAATATATTGAGTTCACTTTTTGTATGTTTGTTTTAGCCACAATATGTTTGTAAATTATTTACATTGCTTTGCGACTTTTATGTTTTGGCAACAAGCTTAAAACTAATGGTTTTGTGGTTTTAAATTTTCCAATCATTGTTTATCTTGACGTTTTTGCTACAAGTCGCATTTTGTTCGATGAAGCTTGACAGACAAAGGAGACGCAAACCAAAGACCTGAAGTTATCTTGTACTTGTGTTTAAAATTTCTTAATGCGCAGGACAACCACACAAAAAAGTTGTTGAAAGAAAGTTAATTTGCAACTTTAGTGTGGTAGATGGAATTGCTTTTGTGAAACATAAGTATATGAAAAAACTTTTGAGCATTATTATCATACAACCCACATTTCATAGTTCGCCAGGCCTTTAAAGGCGTTATACCGAATCAGCCGGTTGTCCAAGCATTTTCAAATGGCAAAGCTCAGAGTAGAAAAATCTAGCCTGCGGTGGGATTTTGAGCCAACGTCTTTCAGGGACACATTTCCATTTCTTCAAAAAACCCGAAAACAACGAGAACATTTGCACTTTAAATTAACGAATACTCCGCTGTATGCTTTGACATCTCTCTGGTCGCATCAGTGTGCTTCGGCATACAGTTTAAATATCACTGGGTTAAGTATTAACTGATTGGTGGGTATTTACTTTGAAGTATTGCGCGAAAGATCAACAACGTAAATAAAAAGCTTACATGTGGCGCAATACATTCCTCCGATGCGTAACTTAAGAACAACGAGCATGGGTGGGGATTTGATAAGTTAAACGTGACTGGACGCGTCAGGGACATCTTGGTTGTACACTTGTCCAGACTTGAACCTGTCGCAACATGTAAGTATCCTTCGATAAAAGACAAATAACGCGAACTTTGCTGTAGTGATGATAAAAGTGTTGATCTCTGCATCAACGTAGAACCCACGCCCGTTCCATTGTGACGTGGCGTGACTAGGTTTATCACGAGTAAAGGGAAAACAAAAGTCAGCAAACCGGGGATGCCCCTTTTCAATGATGTGGCGCAACCGCAACCTACTCGTATATATAAATGTGGACTGGATATTGTCATCAGAAAGCTAATTCGTATCTGGATCGTATCCAACAGATATGACGTGTAGTAATGATGACGCCGTTGAGCAGTTTTGTGACGTAATAACTATAACTAATGATGACGTTGTGCCTGATTTGTGGGATATGGACAAGTTAGGTGGAGAATTGGAGGAAAAAATTATGGACAGAGTTCGAATCCTGAGGGAAAAGAGAAAGAAGCGAATAACGTTTTCCAAGCCAACTTACAAAACGTTCGAGGTATCCGGTTCGAACGGAAACTTGCTAGTTCGGCAAATCATTGCTGTTTTTAGCGACAAAGAAATTTACAAACCTGGCATGTGTATCGTGTTGACGGTGGATAACAAGCCAGATGCAGTGATTGTCGTAGTTAAAGAATGTCGACCTGAAACCTTCACTGTGCCGAAGAAATCTGAACAAGAAAGAGCAATATGGGATAAAATATTTGCAGATAGCATGTGTGAGGTGTGGAGGGAAAACGATATAGCTGGGTTTGACTCGGTTAATCTCGAAGCAAAACGCAAAGATTTTACAGAAACTTTCTCTAAACTTTGGAGTTTACCATTCGGGGAAATTGATCCACTTCATCGCCATGTATTCTATGCATTGGTTTCCGAAATGGCAAAACCCAAAATGCCGCTTCATTTGGATCACGATACATACAAGCACATTCCCACTGCTGCTTGCATCAAAATTGCGATTGAAACAGGTCAGACAGGTCGTTTGGAGTTGGTTTTCGGCTCACGTAAAAAAACCGAAGCCAGTCAGGATTCGCTTGGTAACATCGAATTTGTTCCCAAACACAAACTACGACTCAATGAGGCAAAAGCTATAATCAAAACGTGAGTATAAAAGTTCAGTTTGCGATAAAAAGGCACTTTTTCATCATTATACATTTTATGTGAATAAAATTTATGTCAAAAATTAAAAAAAAAAAAATTTTAGGGTATTGTCGAATTATTCTTTTAGAACTTATATTATACCAAGCTGATTTGCAGAGACTAAAAATAATCAATTTGTTTTGTTGGTTTAGTTATCTCGGAGACAAGGATGACTTACCCCTGACAACAGTTACAGAAAAGATTGAAGAAATCAAAATATTTTTTGCCGTAAACATCTAATGGCAACATCTATAGTGAATGTTTTTTATATTTTTGTTTCTACCAGCAAATGATCCCCCCCCCCAATTGCTTATATGATACCGAGCTGATTTGCAAAAACTAAAAATAATCAATTTATTTTATTCGATTTATTTTGTTGTTTAGTTATCTCGGAGACAAGGATGACTTACCCACACAACTGTTACAGGAAAGATTGAAGAAATCAAAATATTTTTTGCCTTAACCCTACTATGGCAAAATCTGTAGTGAATGTTTTTTTCTATATTTGTTTCTACCAAAAAAAGATGTAAATTCAAATTTATTTGTGGCAGAATTTCAGTTTGTCAACAGTAACGCAAGTTAAAGGTATCGTTGCGAAATGGTTTATGCGAAAAGTTAAACTTGCGTATGACACAATTTGGTAATGATTGACTATATAACATGATCCAGTAGTTTTTTTTAAACTTTTTGTGTGTGATGTGTAAAAAAACAAATACAAAAACTAAAGCAACTGTGGTTTGGTTTTATCTTTGATTACACCAAGCTGACAAGCATCTCCCTGGTAAAAGATGTTATACCTCACTGCAATACGTAGCTGTGTAATGTTTCATCCCAGGCGGAAAATTATCCCCGAATCATACACGTAATATACAAGTTCATGGTTGTATCAACTACGATTTTCTGGTGACAATCACAGATATATAGGGTTGTTATACACGGAAAGTTTACATCGGATCATACAAGATGATAAGATAAGTTCCCCCCCCCCCTAGATATATAGGGTTGTTTTACACGGAAAGTTTACATCGGATCATACAAGATGATAAGATAAGTTTTTACGTGATTTTCTGAGAATATACTCGCACAAACCGTACCAATACCTGCGGTTTTCTAATGTTAAACTATGAAAAACCTATCGAGACAGGCCTTGGATAAAGTTCGACTGGGATTTCCAGCTCGGAGGAAAGCAACAGCCTGTTTTTCTCAGCGTTTTTTTTTACACTAGGACAGAGGTCGCCAACCTTTACCACTCAAAGAGCCATTCGAACCAGTTTCATATAGCAAATAAAACACTAGGAGCCACAAATCGTAACGAAATATGAAATGCAACTTAATCAGCGTTTTTTACGACATTAAAAAACAGTACCCCCCCCCCTAACGAAATATGAAATGCAACTTAATCAGCGTTTTTTACGACATTAAACTTTTTGTTGTTAGCTAGTTTATAATTGCATATTATTGGGCACGTTGGTAAACCAGCCTTATCACAGTAAATGCAAATTAATCTCCGCACGTGGCGTTAAATGTTCCGTTTTCTTCAGACGCTAATTTTTATTTCTTTGTTTAGTACGTTTGTTTCATAACAATTTTAAACAGGTATTGTTGCGTGGGCACACACACTGCAAACCAAAACAGTATTTAACAACTTGCGCGCTGTCAGCCCCCCCCCCAGCCGCGGGTTGGCGACCCCTGCACTAGGAGAAAGTACGAAAGCGTTTCGTCATGTTTATAGTAATGACACATGGAGTTTAACCGATTTTTCGAACCCTGGCGTAACTTGTATTTACATAAAGAAGAAATTGCACCGGACTTGACAATAAAACCTCACTCAGCTGCGATATTCGGTAAAACACAGGGGCAGTCTCATCAAGTACGGTGTAGCTGCAGCGCGTTTAGCCGTAATCCACCAATTGTGACCTTAACTTTTTTGCGCTCAATACCGTTTTAAACGTTGTGCAGCTATTTCCGGCTTGGTGATTGTTTTAGTGCATTTGTGTCGCTATTTTTTTAACAAGCGAAAAAGTGTAACACATCATAATGCAAGGAAGCCTTAAGTTGTATTCTGCTATCAAGGTCGTTGTTTGACGTCACTTTGCTGATGGCAACAGTGGTTACTGATTGTACGATGCCCGTCCATTTAAGTTAAATCAAACGTTGGTGGTTGCAGTTTCTCGATCGGCAGGAACAACACAAAACGAAAAAACGCCATCGTAGCACGAGCACCACTTAGCGGCCAAAGTTAAAACATTGCGATCAAAAATAAACGAAATAAATGTTTTAATATTGATATTTACGGCATATGGGCCAAGAGTTTGCCACAATCATATTTACCGGAAGTGGTCGCCGGGGTAATGAAAGTAAATACTGTAAAAAAATCAAATTAAACTTATTTGGCCTTGAAATTCGATTTTTTGACCTTCATGTTAACAATGAAAACATTACAATTTGCGGCATATATTTCTATGTGAAAAAACTGACAACACTTGCTGGTTTGTTTCCTCACAAAGCATCTTTAACAAACAGTGATTGTCTGTTTCCAGTTGAGACGGAAACAAGTCGTTGTGTGGTTTAGCATTCGTTAGTATATGTCCCCCCCCCCCTTGCTGGTTTGTTTCGTCACAAAGCATCTTTAACAAAGAGTGATTGTTTGTTTCCAGTTGAAACGGAAACAGGTCGTTGTGTGGTTTTGCACTAGTTAGTATATCAGCATACATTTCAGTAGAAGTGGATTTTTATTTTATTGTCCAGACTTTAGATCAACGACCTTGACCTGACCTTGTCACAACAGTGATTGTATTGCAGACATCGAAACTATGCCAGTTTGAATCCGAACTTGGAAATAATAAACAAAGGCTATAACTTTTCTCTGTTTTAGGGGAATCTAGCTTTACAAAACGTAAACGAGAGATCAGTTACAGATTGTCGCAAACTGTTGTATACAAGTGTTAGGCACAGGGAATACGTTGAGATCCACAAAGCATCATAAGGCAAAGAGATGGAGCGGTGTGCCATCTAGCGGATATGGATTGAAATGTAAAAACTAATTGAAGAATGAAAACCTTCAAGAAAAAGTTTTGCTATTGAATTTAGCCGTGTGTGGCTAAAATAGTTTTACATTGAAATTTGGGTTTCATTTAGACCAGAATTAGTATACCTGCTTATAATTTAGGCTAAACGCCTTTTGCTCATCCAACTAGCTGCAAGCTGTCTTGAAGCGCATGTGTATGAAACAATCACCATGAAGGACTTGGCCGTTACAAAATTCCACGGTATCCTCCAAGTTGGGNACAAAATTCCACGATATCCTCCAAGTTGGGTTACTTCAAAGTGTTTAATATACTTTTTACACAATGGTTGCTTTTTCAACTGACCGATTGTTATAATGGTTAAATCATTTTGTTTTAAACGATTATTTAATTCAACCAGACAAGAAGAATCAATGAACTGAGATTTTTTGTGACAACAAGTTTTGTAAACACTCTCTATTTCACTCATGTTTAAAGGCTTGAAAAAAGAATAGCAAGAGCATTGGAGCTCCTCCTCATTCTCCTGACTCCACACTCTCTCTCTTAATCCCCCCCCCCCACCATGAAGGACTTGGCCGTTACAAAATTCCACGGTATCCTCCAAGTTGGGTTACTACAAAGTGTTTAATATTCTTTTCCCCCCCCCCCGTTAACAATGAAAACATTACAATTTGCGGCATATATTTCTATGTGAAATAAACTGACAACACTTGCTGGTTTGTTTCGTCACAAAGCATCTGTAACCAAGAGTGATTGTCTGTTTCCATTTGAGACGGAAACATGTCGTTGTGTGGTTTTGCATTTGTTAGTGTATCAGCATACATTTTCAGTAAGTGGATTTCTATTTTATTGTCCAGACTTTAGATCAGTGTTTCCCAACCTTTTTTCTTGTACCGCCCCTTTTACGTGTTCGTTATTTATAAACGCCCCCCCC
>QLIY01002714.1:0-16760 GCA_003260075.1 Phallusia mammillata | reverse complement strand
TATATATATATATATAATAAATATATATATATAGGCAATGTCCGATGCCTGACGTGATCTTAAGGCTTTGTCCGATGCCTGTCTCAATGGCAGGATAGGCATCGGACATTGCCTTAAGTTCACGTTTGTGCTGACTACATAGTTGCCCGGGGATTTTCAAAAACAAAGGTTTGACGTTCTTTCGAAGCTGTTTAATGAATGTCGAATACGTGTTTTTGAAACTAGAGTCCCTACTCAAAGAAAGTTATGTTCGCAGTAATGAAGCAGTGTAAGTTTTATGGTAAAACTGGCGGTATACCATTCCACGAGAATAACTATCCAAACCTACAAAAAATCCTTTCAATAACTTTTTAAGACTTGCCTTGACTTGAGACTCGAACCTCATTTAACTTGACTTAAGACTCAAACCCAGTGGTTCCCAACCTTACGTGGACCATGGCCCCCTTAAAGTAACTGTTTGGCCTCGTGCCCCCTTCAATTTACCATGTAGGACCTGTGCCCCACTTAAAATGTAGATAGCAATCTCGCGTTGGAATGTAGTATTAATTTTGGCCTTAAACAGATCTAATAGAGTAAATGAGCGTGATAAACCTCACTATAAACAAATAGTATGTGGAATAGTCGATTAAATTCGGGAATAAAGTTAAAGTGAAAATGATTTTAGTGGGTGTTTCTTGTGAATCTACGCCCGTGCCCCCCCGGAACGCAGCTCGTGGCCCCCCTGGGGAGTCATGGGCCCTGGTTGGGAACCACTGCTCAAACCCCTTTTGTCTTGACTTGAGACTCGACTAATAGGACACGTGACACAACCCAGCAATTTAGTCTTTGTAGACATGTGAAATTTTGATTTATGCTCTGTGTTTTGCTGTTGGTGTAACAAGTTAGTTCAAACAAAGTTTAAAATGGTCAACTTGCTTTTATTTGTTCGGATTGACGAATGAACGTATCAAACGCTTATGCATCAAATTCTTAGCGCATAAACTAACGTGCAACTGAATAAAGCGTTCTAGACATGACTATAATGTTCAAAGGGGGGCCCAGAAATTGACTTGCACCAGCATATTTGTTTTCTTTCAAGGGCCCTGTCGTGTATTGATCTTACCTTGTGGTTTTGAGGAAACTTGGCGTATAACACCCACTTTACGAACCATAGCATTAATTAAAGTAAACTTTTGTGAAAACATAGTCATCGAAAATCCATCAGTGACCACAAACTGTTTTATATTTTAGGTTTATTAACAGATAATAAGTATATACGCTCAAAAATATTACACATGCAAAATAAAATGTTATTTTAGTGCCAATTCGCACATTGTCTTTTAATTAGCAGGTCCCCGCTAAATTTCTGGGAGGTTCTCGATTTTGTCGAGTAGATTTTGATCCAACTGGACGATCCACATCTTCGGCCCTTCAACATTTGACGCAAAGGCAACTGTGTAGGGTAACAGTTTGTTCTGCAAAGAAAAAAAGGTTGTTTCAAAAAGGCAACAAGCTTTCAAGTATTTAATGTTATTCTACTTCAAAAGTGCAATTATGAACAATCATCATTAGTTTACGGCAGAGAGGCTTAGAACACGATTTTTTCAGTTGCGTAAACCTAAACTTACCCGTTCGAAAACCTCATCCAGCAACGTGGTCACGAAAGAAAAATCCGGATATTTTGCCGGCACGGGCTTTTCCACCAACGCTGGCATTGGTGCACGGTTAGTGTCTTCCACAACCTGAAAAGGAAAAAAAAACATGTTATACTAATGTGAAACAAATAAAAAATGTAAACTTATTAAGCAGACAAAATAAAAAACCTCGGGGACCTCTGCTTTTACAGCAAGTAATTTTTCACCTTCTTTCTCACCACCAGTATCTCCTTTTGCAAAGATTTTGCCTTTCTTATTCTGCAAATGTGAATAAGCTGAGATGTTAGTGGCGTGAATCAGGTTGGAGAAGATCAAAATTAACTGTGTCGAGAAAATATTGCAACATCGGAATTATAGTTATACCTGGGGGGGGGGGCATGAAAAACCTCAGCAACGTTTTTGTCATCCGGGTTATCAAATGCTCTGTGGACGTCAACTTTAACAACCAAATGACGTCCTTGCATTTTCTGCAACGCATTGATAAGACTATGAGCTATAAAGAATCCGGACATACACGACCAAACTTCTATCTTACCGGAGTAGTTCTCTTTGGTTTCAACTCACATATTTTCACAGGAACCATCTAAACATAATAAAATAAGTTCAATTCTATATTCTTCTAACAGCCCAGTTTTGCTGGTTATGTAATAAAGCAGCTTAAACACAAAAAGACAGAAACACTTACCTTGTGAAACGGTTGAGGTGGTTTATTTTTCTCAGGGGGGGGGGGGGGGGGGGGGGGGGGGGGGGGGGGGGGGGGGGGGGGGGGGGGGGGGGGGGGGGGGGGGGGGGGGGGAACGATTGTGATGTTTTCATTATTACACATTTTGTATTTTGAGTACAAAATTTCATCACAGAAGCCATTGTGACGTTCCATTGTGTTTGCCTGGGGGGGGGGCATTTAAAATTCAATTACCTAATTTTATAACCATACCACAATACAATTAACTCTATAAACTCCTCCTACCTTTACTCTGTTTTGCTTTTTTAAACAATTTCCCATTTTTTTTTAAAAAACTCGCGAGCTTCACTTTGCACAACTATCTTGCAGCATGCAAAGTTTCCCAAATGATTCCGGTTTGAAAACACTGCCAAATTGCTTATTGTCGGGGGGGGGGACCTTTACTCTGTTTTGCTTTTTTAAACAATTTCCCACTTTTTTTAAAAAAACTCGCGAGCTTCACTTTGCACAACTATCTTGCAGCATGCAAAATTTCCCAAATGATTCCGGTTTGAAAACACTGCCAAATTGCTTATTGTCCAGTCAAGGTTACGGAGGAAACGATTGTGATGTTTTCATTATTACACATTTTGTATTTTGAGTACAAAATTTCATCACAGAAGCCATTGTGACGTTCCATTGTGTTTGCCTGAAGCCTGTGCATGCTGGTTTAATCAGCAATATTTAAGTAGAAGGCAGCTTAGACATAGTAAAACGACGTGGAAAATGTAAGGCTACCATTGTTTTACGGTGTTCTGCTTGTGTACGTTTTTCTGATGCTTTAGGTCAACTTAAGGACTTAGTATAGGATTCAGTAAGTTTTTTGTTTGTGTTGTCCAACATTTTACCAGTATTCAAACTGTTTTTTTGGGCAAAATACCATATTAGTCAAGAAAAAGCAAGCTGTATCATGCATAAATTCCTCTTTTAGATAACTTAAACAGTGTGATAAATGTGCTGAACAGTGTAATAAATGTTAAATTGCCGTTTTTATTCAGTTGACTGTCTATACTATATAGACCAGGGGCGGGCAACTTCTCCAGTCGGCGGGCCTGATATGGGAAGGGGGGGGGGATGGCATTTTGGTGTTTGAGTTGAGTTGATTGCTTGATTTTTTTTCGTCCTTATAGGCTAAGACTAAATCTTGCATTATGTTGCACAACGACAACTTTGGTGAACAAAAAGCTTACAAATATCTNAAAGTAAACGCTTCATTACTCTGAAATGGATGTCCAGTTGTACTAACCAAACTTTTCTACACTGCGGACCGGATACGTTTAATACTAATTCGCGCGGGCCGCATAGTTTACATGCCTCAGTGTCGTCTTCTCAAGCTTAGCCCACGAGGCTATTTTTATAGGGGCGCCAAGATTATTATTTTTTTGTCTTTTTAAAAACCCATTTAAAATCTGTCAAATTGTATAGTTAGTTTCATCTTACAAGGAATGTTTGTATATTACGTCACAAGTAACAGAATAAGGCATTTGTTTGCGCACAATTAACACTTTTTGTTTTCTCTGTGACGTAATAAACTGGCTTTGGATCAATCCTGGGCGTTGTAATCCTATGAAAGTCGGTAATATTAATTTTACAATTTGTAACAGTAAACTTTCGTAAGGAGTAGATTAATTTTTAACAATAACAAAGTTATCAATCAGTTTTGGCAAACCTAAAAATGGGATCGCGGGCCATAGTTTGGTGACCCCTGTACTATATAGTCGGCGGCACATTCTTTATTNCTAAATATTTGGAGTTGTTATCTCATGTTTCGTCTAATTATGTCGCAGCACCGGCGCTCATGAGAGTCTAGGCCTAGGGGGCCATAATCATTAGGTTAAAAATTGTATGTTCTTTCAAAGTGTTTTAAAACTAAAAAGTGTTGATGCTGAATGCCGAAATTGGATTTGTATTTGTTAATAATGCAACTCTGTATGCAACAAGTTTTATAACAGTTACGTCGCTACATGCGCGAATTATAGTGAGATCTCTTTTTGATGTTCCTGTGTGTTTTTGCCGCAGTAGTGTCCGTTGTAAGGATTAGCAATGTCAACGGTAACATTTACTGCAGTATAAGTGGTGTAAGTTTTTGTGGTGTGAATGGGCATTTACCTTTTCATTTGGACAAGCGTGTGGCATGGTGTTAAGTGCACATGTGCGCTGAGTAGGAAAGGTTGGTGATTTTGTGGCTCATTATAGTAACATTTATTACACGTATTTAATTTGGTCACAAATTTGGCAATAAGCGAGGTACTTCTTTGGGCAATATTTTCTACGGTTCATAAAGCTAAAGTTGTGGGTGTAAAGACGTTTACTTTGCTGTTTATCGGCATTGTTGGCACTTTTAGTTGTTCTGTATGTACCAGGCCTACCATAAGTCCTTTTTTGGAGGACATGTCCTCCTTTTTAACAAAAACTAAATTGTCCTACGAGGACAAGAAAAAGCGACATAATGTCCTCCTTTTAAAAGAATTTCTGATTTACCAAATACATATGCGACTATTTCGCCTTTGAAAACAGCCAGATATATACATCTTTAGCTTATGTTTTTAAGAATACAGGTGTGGTTTACATTGGGGGGGGGGTATTTCGCCTTTGAAAACAGCCGAGTATACATCTTTAGCTTATGTTTTTAAGAATACAGGTGTGGTTTACATTTTTTTTAAATACAAGCTTATTTTAGTGTTGTGATGTGATAAACGTTAAACTGAACTATGGTACACCGTCTAATTTCTGACGCTTTTATTTTTGGGGGGCCGCTTGAAGTAAGTTATATGTTTTTTTTAACAATGTGTCCTCCTTTTCGGGGATGGAAATATGGTAGGCCTAGTACAGTGGTATGCAACCTGTGGGTCGCGTCCGCAAGTTGGGTCGTCTAAACTTTTTCTGGGGTCGCTATAAATTCACTTTATTGGCGTTCAAATTTATGACCAAAAATGATACGTTTTTGTTTTAGTTCGCAACCTTTGTTCATGTTTTGCAGTACAGCTTGGTACCTCGTGTCACAATCTTATTATTGTGATGCAATAATCAAAAACCGAATTCCGTATTTACTCGATTGTAAGCCACCCTCGTTTATAAGCGGCCCTACGATTGTAAGCCGCACGCTGGAATTTTAGATATGGTTGTTTCATAATACAACTTTCAGTTGTTACATAGTATGAATATTTGCCCATATCTGTTAGTTACGTTGATAACTGTGCCCAACAGAACGCATATCGACGTATAATCTGTACATGCATACGTTTTGAACCCCAAATACATTAAAAAATCGGAGTGTAAAAATAATAACGGTATAAAATTAAAATGTAACCCGCCCCGATTATAAGCAAGTTGTCCGCCATAGTTACGCGATAGAGCCCCATGAATGACCTGTGTCCAAAGTAATACAGCAAGTACAGGGAAAAATACATAAATTTGCTGATTTCTGCAAACAGGTAAACTTTAACGCGAATTAGACTGGCCAAATTAAATCAAAATGGGTTCTAACATTTAACTGTAATACTGCACGCTGAATATGCTAATAGTTGATGAAAGTACTTTCAGTTTCGGCATAACTGAAGCATTTTTCTCCCCATCGGAAGAAAATGGGGTCGCATGTAAATGCTGATTTCATTTTCTCTTAAATTGGGGGGGGGGGGGGAAAAAGGTTGAAGATCACTGGCCTAGTATCTACCGATGTGAAAATTACCGTCAAAGCAGATATACCTTGTTTTAAACAAATTAGCAGTGATGGGGTCTCGAGTCCGACTTGAGTCACCATTTTCAACCTGACTGGAGTCTCTGCTGTAAAAAGACTTGACCTAACTCGGTATACCAACAACAAAAAGGATTTTTTTTACCAGATAACCTGTTTAACTGGCTTTAACCAAACAACAGCAGAACTTTACTTGGCAATTCGTAGTTATTTTTGCTTAATTTTCACGGAGTCGCTGCTACATGCAAAAACTTTTTTTCGCTGGCATTGTGTTGTAGTTCGCGCTTGGATAAGTTGAATAATAAGTCGCGAGGGCCGCATAGTTTACAAGGCTTAACGTAGTCTTTCCAAACTCGACCCGCCATTTTTATCGTATCGCCAAGAGATCTATCTGTAATACTATTCGAAGTGTGGTGATGCGATTGTTGGTTTTTAAAGTTAGTCTTATCTTCCGAGCAGTGTTACTATATCACGTCACAAGTGATCAAAGGAGACATTTTGTTCGCAACCAATTAAAACTTGTAGTCTTGTCTGTAATGTAACACACATGGCTTATTAGGATCATTCCTGTAAGTTGTAATAATTACACATGTCGTTGCAGGAAAACATTCACAGGGAGT
The DNA here is from genome assembly GCA_003260075.1 of Phallusia mammillata. Lineage (NCBI taxonomy): Eukaryota > Metazoa > Chordata > Ascidiacea > Phlebobranchia > Ascidiidae > Phallusia > Phallusia mammillata. Next base: position 10,091 of record QLIY01002714.1, on the reverse strand, counting down.
AATTTAATTTTTGAATTTGCAAAGTTATGTACGATTTCGCAAACCAAAAAATACGGTCCCGGCCCGATGAAATGACCTCGCGGGCCGGACCTGACCTGGTGCAGTCGATAATATCAATGTATTGTGCCGCACTTATTGCCCTAAAAAGCTGCATGTGGCCTTCAGGCCACAGGTTCCACACAATTCTAGACATGACTATAGTGTTTAAAGGGGGCCCAGAAGTTGACCTGCACCAGCACATTTTTTCGCCCTCGAGGGCCCTGAGTATGATCATTATAAATGCTATTTCATTTTGCATTTACAGTGCTCATTGCTTTTAACCACATACTCAGTGTTGTACTCGGTGTTGATAGGATGATACACTATACAAAACAATATATCAAGCACAACTCAAACTACTAAGTGCAAATTATGCTCTTAAATAGCAGACAAACCCGATATATGACACTTTTTGACTATAACACAAAATGCTTTGTGACATCAGCACAAAAGACATGGTTCATTACCAAAGTAGCATAAAACCTTTGGCCCAATTTACTTTTACTGGTCGCAGGAAGAAAAATGACCAAAATTACTTTGTCATTTTCGTTTGACTATACCAATCTCTTTTCAGCCTCTTCAATCGCCCATTTGTGCTTCAGAGTCACTTCAATGATAGCAAACGCCCCTAAGGGTGCCCTGACGCCCACGTTGGGAACTACTGCGAGTTTAGTACATATAGAAGTATATCAAAAAAGCAAAAATTCATGTTTTTTTCTCTGTACAAAATCATTTTGCTCGAAATGTAAGCTTGCCGTAATTGCAAAAATAAAGTGCAAACAAGTGTACGATTCTTAACAGTGTAGCGATGCATACGAACAATAACGCAACATGTACCGTAATAAGCACTATAAGGTCAAAGCGACAGGCTATAGTAACTAACTTTCATTGAATAGGAATAAGTGGGGGTGACACCTGTTACATTGACTACAAACAGTGAATTTGAGCTAATCATAAAATTGCTTTGCGCAGTGTTTTGTTTATGTGTAGTACTCCTGCAGGTCTTTGTTGTTGCTAAAGTAATCAAAACAGTGAATGAGAAGATGTGGCACATTTTTTGTAAAAAGAGTCAGAAACTGATCCAGATTTTGCTTATTTTTGTGCAGACCAAGCTCCATGCGTTCCTTTTCTGGGAGCTTTGAAGCATGTGTAATCTAACAACGCAATGAGTAAAAGTTTAAGTTCGGTTTTACTCATGTTCAGATCAGAGTTGTAAGTCGGGCCGGGTTCGGGTTTGGTTCGAGTTTGGGGCTAGGATTTTTATAACATACCGGTTTGATTCGGGACTGACTTCACATCATATGTCAATAAAAAAAACAATTATTTAAGTAGCTATGTTACTAGACTTCCCTTATGTCCAACAACTCCAAAACTTTCAATTTAGGTCATTGTCCATTGGTTATGTCATCTTTATCAAAGATAACTTAACAGTTAAACTTAAAAGTTCTAACAATAACTTAACAGTTAAAAAATACGAAGCACTACCTTGTTTCGTAACACACGAATGACGTCCTCTATTCCCTTACACGTCTTGTCGCCATAACTGTCTGTTCCCAGCGTGGGTAGAGTGTCTGATGTCACATCGAAATCCACTTTTTCTGCTTTCACGGGATATTGTGTATCTTCCAAAAACGCACGGTTGAATTTGTTAAAAGTTTTTCGATCAATTGAGCGAGTTCATTTTATTTCAAGGAGACCGGAAACCTCCTGAAATTTGTATCATGCCGGGATTAGAAAATTGCTGCAACGAACTTACAAGGTAATTTAAACAAAATTGCTATTGTATGTTTAACGTTTAAACTGCGTTTGTCCAAAGGTCACCTTAGCTTCGACTGTATTACAAATATATGATTCCGTGTTCATTGGTTTAATAACATGATTTTGTTTTTTCTAATGACGGGGGGGGGGGACTGTATTACAAATATATTATTCCGTGTTCATTGGTTTAATAACATGATTTTGTTTTTTCTAATGACCTTACCTTAAAAAAATCAATTTTTTTGCTTGTGTTCCAAAGTGCTGGATGATATTTTACTTCACCGATTGTGAGTCGCTCTGATGGTTCAAAACATACCATTTTCTTTACTAAATCACATGCTGTAACCATTTTCTCCTGTGTCAAATCTAAATGAGTTAAATCATGCGTAACTCTAGCAAGCAAAAGATATTGAAATGAAGGAGGCTGTTTCTTCCTAATGTTTGCCTGATGTAAAAAGCTTTCGTCACCAAACAAATACTTCCCGAGAGTTAAAACATAGTAAACATATCCACCAAAGGCAAAGATGTCCGAGGAGATTTTCTGTCGATAAGATAACAGTTTAGCAGCTGTAAAAGTCGATTAGTTTCCTATTTAAAAAAAGTCTGTTATACAAAGAACGGTGTGGTAACGCATGCTTAATGTTAAGAGCACCTTTACAGCGCTAAATAACTAAAAGTGAAAATGGTTTAAAGCGAAATGGACAACCAAGTTCTGTTGTCGTTAATAAATACCCGGGCGTGGCTGGCTTAACGCAGTCTACAAACCCCTACCACTTGAACAGGATCCTCATTGTCACTGTAGCATTCAGGGGCCATGAACGACTCTGTTCCAGCAGGACCCGTGGAATGTGATGATCGGTTGTAATCAATTATTCTACTTAACCCGAAGTCAGCCAATTTTACCACATTTCTTCCGACGTTTGTCTTTTTCAGCAAAAAGTTTCCTGGTTTGATGTCACGATGAACTGTCAAAAAAACACAATAGTTGGTAAGTTAATATTTAATAAATTTCACAAATGGTACACCTAACCAACCAATGTTTAGTTTGTGCAAGTACTGTAGACCATCGCACGACTGGAGAATGATTTCATGTGCACTGATGTCAAAATATTCCAGAAAGTCGATGTTTAGCTCAATGCCAGTTTCAGAATCAATTGGTTTTAATTCACTGTTGCTGATGTTCTGTTTTTTCTTCTTACATGAAACCCACTACAAACGGCAGTGTGTGCTTACAATGTGACGTTAATCAATTTCTAACACATTTATGTTATGTAAAATTGTGATACCTGTGATACATCTCCGCCGCAAAGTTCTATCACCAAATGCACCAGCCGTTCCTATGCAAAGAAGACACATTACCACAGTGTTTCAATTTTAAATGTATCAAACGGTTCTAATAAAAGAACAAAACATAAATTAAGTTACAGTAATCAGCTTACATTTTTTATGATAGCCATGCGCAAAATCATCATTATGGGATAGTGCTTTTAGTTTTTTTTTTTTACCAATTGTTGTGCTCTTTTTTTAAGCAAAGGGTTTATCTGTAACGTCATAATTAACAAAGCAATTTGTATTCTATTGGACAACATAAACTGCTTGATTTGGGGTTAGTATGCTCTAATATGTGGGCAATGTACTGCTATAGTGTTTGTAACGCTGGGCTAAACGAAAGACTAACACAAGTATTTAAACTGATGTTGGTGGCAGGTACAATGTTGGTTTAGATTTTTTACATTGCTGTTGAGTTGGTTTTGAACTCTGTCTTTTGTGCTTTTCGTAATTTGTGCAATCTTCTTAGCCAGAAATACATAACGTACCGTTTCAAACAACAGCCCAACATATCCGACGATAAATGAGGAGTCGCATTTGCTCATTACAAGTTCTTCCTCTTTGATCACTTTATAAAACCCCGGGTCGACACTTTTGGCAGCGAGCACTTTTCCATCTGATTTTCTTTGACATCTGCGTAAACATAGCATGTTAATGGATCCGTTGTGCGGCTTGTCTATTGAGTCTTGCTGGGGACGCTTATGTTATCCAGAAACTTACGTAACTATCCTTACTCCGTAAGTTCCTTTTGCTATGACACGGCTATTTTCGAAGCTTATTTGTACTCCATGCATTTCACTCGCACTTTGTGGAGTCTGTTTGATGGTGCTTGGTTCCAAAGTGTTCTGTAACAAAAACAAAACACCATATTGCATGAAACAACATGAGTTGTACAGTTTGAAATATTTGAATTAAAATTTATTTAAATTGAAACCAATGTACAAACAATAATTCCTATGTCCCTGGCAAGAGATTAGCCAACATATCCAAACCTATAGTAAGTATTCGGTTAAGTGCGGATGATCAAGGACGTACAAATTACCGCTTCAACTTGCTCAGGATAAGTAGCACCAAGTAGAAGCTGACACTCCTCCAGCATTTCTTCCGGCAGCTCTTTCGCTACAATACGATTAAATTCTTGATCTTTGACTTCTTTGAGCAAGGTACTAACAATTTGCAAAGGCGTTGAGCTGGACCTTAGCTGAATTACATGTTTTGCGATCAAACTTGGTAGCTTAAGCACCTTGCTTTGCACGTCACGACCGGGGCCGAATGTTTTGTTCATCACTTTTCTGACGTTTGAATTACAAAATCCGGAGAGAAATCTTGAAATGTGGGTGAAAGTTTTATCCATAGGAAGGCTGCTTAACAATTCAAAATTGGCAATACTTTCGTAATGAAACAACCAAACAGCGGAATAGAAGTCGTCCCAAACATCATTTCTTTTGTGATTGTTTGTTACAGACAGTCTTCTGAAACTAATCCAAGCACTTGCGGCGGCAGCTTGATGATCAGTGACGGTCATGTTTTTTTGCTGTGCAACTTTACTCATGAAAATTTCGGAAAGTGATGCATCTTTCTCAAGCTTGCATTCTTGTCTAAACTTTTCAGCTATGCCGTTCAAACGCTTATCATTTTCGGTGCTTACTTCTAAAAACAAAATAAGCATGTGGCGAAGTCGCACAAGAACGTAAATATTATTTTTTCTAACTTATCCTAAAAGGCCTCGATCTATAAGTTTGTACCGCTCACCTAATTTAACAAAGCACATAAAGGTACAGGGGTTTTGAACCCGAATTGTAGTCTTAAAAAAATAGGTTTTGTACTTTGAAACAGAAAATAATAAGCCATTTTTCTTACTTGCGAGTCCCTCAGTGTTTTTAGTCACCTTGTTGTTGTTTAAGGGATGCAGTTTATACAGCTTCTGTTTTGCCATCGATTCCTGCAGTAATTAACTACAACCAGTAAGGATGTTAGGTCATAGATAATTTTTTTATTTTTTGTAAATGTACTGTACTCGATAGATAGGCGAGTTAAAAAAAAGTGTGGCGCGACACAATACCTGGCTGCGACAGAGTTTTAGATAAACCTTTTTGGTGAAGTTCAACTCTCACATCCTGTTTTAGAGTTTCATGACGAAGTGCATGTCGGCGCTAGAACCGCTAATAAGCTTTATCAGTTTAAAAACCACTGCCACAAAGCTGACATTGGTTTAGCCGACGTGGGTGACGGTATATTTGGGTTGAAATACCCGCTAATTTGAAAAAAAAAACGAGGACCCAAAAGTGTAAATAACGTTTTCTTTGTTAAAATTTATTTGTTTTCTCATAGAGTTTAAGGTTATTTGTATGTGAAATTTTCCCCTTTTAAGTCACAATATTTTACCGTTTTCTGAGGACTTCTGTTTCTGCTCGTTAAAATGACCATCGAATGGTCTGCAATGCAAAGTGCAACGCGTGTTATTTGAGTAACCTGTTTATGCGTTTACCATCACCAACCTTCTTCAGGTATCGGGGCTTCCAACGTGCTGTAGAGATGGGGGTCTTGTATTTCTTAAAAAGAAAGATTTTGCCAATATATTACAGGCATTTCCGCAAAACAAATTACAATTAGGTTACCACGGCTTACCTACGTTTGACGAAACGTCAGCGCCTTGGTGTTTTTTGTCAGGTAGATTTTTTAAAACATTGTTGCACAAAGTATAGAGACGAACATCTTTGGCCCCGGTGCCAAATTGTGAGGTTATTGTATCCATGCATTCTTGCAAGTACGCTTTTTGTGCTTTCGAATCATTTATGTAACCAGCAACTTGTTGAAGGTAATACAATGTCCAAGATATTTGTAAACAGTGCTCTTCAGCTGGCGACCCTTCGGTTTTTAGCATTTGGTTAAGGAGATCCCGCATTAGAGGTATCACAAGCTTTAATATGTAAGCGGTATGGGGGTTAGCTTCAGTTATTTTGCATGCCGTTTCTGACAGAGATTCAGCTTGTTGTTTTAACTGTGTCAAATAACGAATGCCCGAATACTTGTTTTCGTTACTCGCAAATATAAGGCAGTGCATGCACAGCAGCTCGGGCCACTTCTGTTGGTTGAGATATTCCAAACGCAAGGAATCAAGCTCTGTCTCAGAAGTTTTGCATGTTATTTTTGACATGTAATCTGCGGCCTCTGTGAACTTGTTTTCACGAATTAGGGCTGCATACTTTTGTCCAATCATTATTGCAAATTGTTGATTGTCATTGCCCATCTTTGTGTGTTCTGTAAATATATACAATGTGGTGAAAGTTTCGTTCAGCGCAAACACAGTTACTTTTGTTTGGGCAGTGACACGCGATATTGCGCCACGAAAAAGTGTTTACCGAAGACAATGGATTTGAGTGTTTGCTGAACACGATAGGCTTTCAACTGATTCATGTTTCAACAATTTAAGGTGTTCGTTTTGTAATATTAAGCGAAAATGGATAAGTTAATCTTCAAACGATCCTAAAGTCGTGACCTGTCCGAGTTAGTTTGTTTTATGTTTCAACCTTAAAAATATGTTTTCCTAACCTGTTCTAAAAAGAACCTGAACTTACGTCACAGTCGTGTTTTTACCTTCTTTTAGCCGAGTAGCCTTTTTAATGGTAAATTACAAGGTAACTTGTCCAAACGTTGGACGTTTAATTAGTCTATAGGACAAAAAGTGGCCATCTACAAACGCTAACTTTCAAACACTTAATTGATACAAAAATGCGGCTAAATGTTCCTTGTTTGACAAACAAGTTTGTCTTCAACGACCTATCTCATCATATATTTTCTTACCTTTTTCCATGATTAACTGCGTCTGTTTGTCGTTTGTGTTTTTCTGTGCTGCTCTAATATACGAACTTTCAAATGAACTGAGAAATAATACTTCGTTTGTTGCGACAGGCACCTGTAAATCCAAATACATATCATTTGATACCCACTCTAGGTCACGTTTCACAACTTTACCACACGGTATTTCCCACATTTTCCCATCGGGGCTTCCAACAAAGAATGCTGATGGTTGTTAAACCTCAATAAAATGAGGGTGATTGCGAAAGTTTATTTCAAAGGAACGGCCTGGAAACAAAACTGTGTGTGTTTAGTATTTGAGAAATCAAGTTAATGTTTAAGCCGCCAGTAAATAATTTTACCATTCGATGGCGTTGCATTTGGGTATGGTAAATATTGACTACAAATGCTGATTACTCGGCCGAATGATCCGGCGCGCCTGACCCACACACAGACATAAAAAACCCTAAACTGGATTCGTCCCCGAGAGTGTCCTGGGTTCTAACCCCGTGAAAAAAAATGCTGATTCCAAATTGCATCGGAGCGTTGAGGTTGAGTTAATAATTATTATTATTATTATTCCTTGCATAATGACTAATTAGCTAATGCTATCGCGCTTCCTACTCACATCATAACTAGGGAAGATATATGCGTTTGCATAAACTTACTTTGCGACCAATACAACTTTTAACATACCGCTTCTTGCTTTATAGAATGTTTTCACTCAGTTGTGCCCATCATTTTGCAGCAACGAATCCATTTTATGAATCGTTAAGCCTGCAGTGATAAAGTAGAATGATTTTTATAAGCTTCCAACAATCCGATATTTGTCAAAATCGTTCAGAAATTTCAACAATAATTGTAACAAAACAGCCATTAAAGACTACTGAAAAACATCACTGAAACAAAGTATTTTAAAGAAAACGGATGAAATAAAGAACCAACAAACAAACCTTGGTTTTGTACAATGGTTCCGAACCAGGGCACATGACAAATTTTTTTATAATGGGCCATTCTCTATTATAATGCTCAGAATAAAGTGTGTTGCAAATGATTTAATTTCCTAATTAAACCAACAGTTATTATTACAATTTGTCTATATTGAGGTTATTTTTAGCAAAAAATATCCAGATAGATCACGGACTTTACAATTTAGTTGAGTTTGCTACTTGCATTTTTGGTAGGGGAGCCACAGGTCTTACGGGGGTTAAACATAAGGGGGCACGAAGCCGAAAGGTTACTTTTAGGGGGCCGCGTTCATAAAAGGTTTAGAACCACTGGTTTAGTATCTCGTGGTTTTATTTGCATTGTAATATTTTTGAATCTTTTTTCAGAAAATTAAAAGTGATTTAAAAATTTACGGCGTCCGCTATTTAGGTTGAGTAGCAATATATACTGCTTTAATATTTGTTGTGTAATTAGTTATCCTGGGTTTGCAAAAGCATTATAATTTACATTCTTACAGTTTCAACTTGTCTGCGATCGAGCTTGGCTTAAACCGATGTTAACTTCAATTTACATGGCTGGGAAAATGATAGGCGGTCTGTTTTGTGGTTATATGTCGGACAGGTAAATCAGTTTGTTTTGTGGATTGTAATTTAGAAAGCATGTATACAACGTCGAAAAGTCTTTTCCTTAAAATCCGTAAAATCCTCCTTCTTTTTTAATCTACATTAAAGGCCGGACTGACATATCGCATTTGTACTAATATAGCCTAAATATACGTTAATATTTTTATTATATCACGGAACGAAATGTCAAATTTTTCTTACTGCTGTTTGTTTCAGGTTTGGTCGCCGTATTGCGTTTCTCGTTTTCACCTTCGGTCAATATGCAGCTTCGATTATAACCGGTTTTTCAACCAATGTTACCATGTATGCAGTGTTTCTGTTAATCAGTGGTCTCTTTGCAGTTGGTAACTTCGAAGTCATGGTAGTCCTCGGTAAGTGACTTGATCATACTTCAAAGATTACTGGACGCATAACAAAACCAAATTTGATTGTGGATTTTTGAGTTATATGAAGTAAATTGTGCAGATTTGGATTATATTTCTATGTACCAATTGGAAATAAGAGCCTTTATCTCTTTTACCTTTACTAACTGAAAGTGTGTATTAATCTAGAATCTAGATAATACAAGATTAAAAATAAATTTTATAAAAAAATACCATATTATGCAAACATACGCCTCAATTTTGGATTGAAGAGCTTAGGTGGTTATTTTTCAGGCACTGAGATGTCGAGAATTGAGAGACGAAGTTTTGCGTATTTCTGTGCAGAGTTTGGCTTTGCCCTCGGTTACATGCTGCTAGCTCTACTCACGTATTTGTTTGTAAGCTGGAGATGGTTTCTGGTCTTTTGTGGACTTATCGGGGTGCTGCACATTCCATTTTTCTGGTTGGTGATTGTTATATTGCTAAATGAACTTGTTGAAACCTTGACATCAATACTACACAACGGAAAAAGTATCAGAAATTGAAATGTGAAAAATCTGTAATTCAGTTTTGTTTTGTGATACTTAAAGACAAGCCACAGAGGCTTCCAGTTTCTCCAAATTTCCAATTTAAGTGAAAAAACCCAAAATCTAGGTTAATCGACGAATCACCTGTTTGGTTGCTTGCCACTGGCCAAAAGGATGAAGCAGAAAAAATTCTCCGAAAAATAGCAAATTACAACGGCATTAAAAGTTCCGACAAATCGGCAACCCTAGCTTTAATCGAGGACAAAATATCTGAAGACTTGCACTCGGAAACCATATGTTCAACTCTACAGCATTTACGGAAAGCCTGGTTTTTGATTGGTCGTCTGGTCATCGTGCTGTTGTCATGGTACCTAAAAAATTTTTCATGTGTACATAGATTGATAAAAATGCTACAGTTTTTTTGTGATTTGTCTGCTTACAGGAAGCTCAGGGCTTTAAAACGCCTAAACTGGAGTTAAATTTACTTTACCCAGGGTGATAATAATCGTTTGCTATTCACAGGAACATTGTAACTATGACTTATTATGTCATCGCCCTAAACAACGACAATTTAAGCGGAGACCGATACCTGAATATATTTTATGGTTCTCTCACCGAAATGGGTTCGTGTTTCGTCTACTACTTTGGCGTCACACATCTCGGAAGGCGAAACAGCTACATGACCTTTATGTTTATTGCCTCTGCCG
>QLIY01002713.1:0-16762 GCA_003260075.1 Phallusia mammillata | reverse complement strand
AATTGTGTGGAAACGCAGGTTAGTTGTTTATTCAGTTTCACCAAAGACATATCCTTTTTCCATATTTGGCTTTCGATGTAAAATTCAACTCAAACTTCTTTTGGGGCAAAATAAAGGCTACACTGTGTTTGTGATTAATTGTTCATCTGTATTTCAAACTGTTTTTCAAACCTTAAATTTCGAAATTAAGTGGGTTTCGTTGCTATTTTTCCAGAGCAGGAGCGGACTCTATAGTTTCAACAACACTTAACATTGTTGTTTAAGCAAAGCTTGTTTTTTATGTTTTTTAGTCTTAAATGAACAAACGCCATAAATGTTTTTTTGTCTAAAATATAAATTTTACTGTTAGTTTAGATGCGTGAGTTTCTTTTCCAGTGTGCTACTTGCCTCCTATAAACATCGGAGTGACTGTTTCAAACTACAAAATGTTTTATAACCCTGGAGAAGTAGTGACCTATTATTGCTTAACTGAAAGTCAGATTTGGACAAATGAATGTCTTGGTAGAAACATCTGGTCCAACACATCTCCCACATGCACAAATCAAGGTAAGATTTCACAATTCCCTAGTAGTTTACTTCTGATGCATTGTTTAACTCATAAGGATTTGCGACCGAACTACAAGTCATATATGCCTTTGGAATGTTAGTTTTTCTCTTTTTAATAATCATACACGCTTGAAACAAATGCCATGACTTCCGCAAGAAACTGTATTTTTTACGCTGTATNTTCTTAGAATATAAAGACTGTGGTCCATCTATAAGTTATAGTTACACGTTGTTTAGAAGTCACCAAATGGTTGTTTTCAATCACTTGTTCAGTGCTTAACAACGTTTACCATTGGGGGGGGGGGGGGGGGGGGGGGGGGGGGGGGGGGGGGGGGGGGGGGGGGGGGGGGGGGGGGGGGGGGGGGGGGGGGGGGGGGGGGGGGGGGGAATCAGGGATTGAGAAAGTGAATTGTTATTAGATTAGTTGTCTAAGTTTTGTTGTTGCTAGTTTAACTGACATTACAAAAAAATACAGTTTTTTAGCAAACAGCACAATAACAAGAAAACGGAATGTATGAATACACTGTTGTTCGTGATTTACATGATATACTACACACAGTTTATACCAAAAGGATGAAAACGAGCAATATCTTTTTTTTTTCAGACGTGCCCACCACAGTGTTTCTGTACGACCTTACACAAATGTCAAGCGTGGATCTCAACCCGAACAACGTCACTCTCATGAGAAATATTCAAACAGAACTAACATACGTTTTCACAAACCACAACTCCAAGGTAGCAAGTGTTGCAGTGACCAACATCATTTCAACCAACCTTCTTAGGCGAGTAAATAAGTAGATTTGACCTTAAAGAATTCAATACAACACAAGTCTGTGTAAAACCTGCTACGGTAATTTAAAAGTAGATAAGCGAAAAAGCGTGGCTGTTGTAAAACTTTTCAAGTTAGCATGTCTCACACCGGCCAAATACACATTCAATGCTAGTCTGTATTATTGTATTTTTGCATACAAACAGCCTTACTGGCAATTGCCGGATGGGGGTTGGTTTAGCACTAAAGTTTTGTTTTAAATAATGATATTTAAACCCAGTAATTCAAAAGGTTTTCAATACCTAAAGCTTCTTACAATATTTTTCTTGTTTTGTTTTAGATATACCGTGAATGTGACTGGAATCAAGCTTGAGGTGGAACAACTGACTCAAAATATCCCACTTGAATCGTTTAGCCTATTGTCAGGTTCCCCCTATTTAAGTAAGCCCACTAGGTTACTTACTAGTAAGGATGCACAAACTGTCAGCAACCATTCAGTATCAAAATGTAATAACCGTGTGGTGTAAAATATACAAGATGTATCTATTAAAGGTTTTGTGGACCTATCCATTTGCTAGAATGTATAGGGTCCCTGGCGACCTGTAGTGAAATAAGAATTGATCCGGCTAGTAATAAAAAACGGTTATTCTCCATAAGAAGCAAAACATAAATTCATAAGAAGCAGAACATTTTGCAACATATTTATTTTTCAGGCAAATGTAGTGAAACATGTTCAGGGAATTATACTTTTCCTTCCATACGGAACGGTTACATCAGTTTTTCAAAAGAAGTTTGTTCAGGAGGTAATATTTGCTTTTACTTCGTTTGTTTTATTTTTATGCTCCATAGACTGGCAACACCTGATTGCGTTATTTCTTATGTCAGTTATTTTAAGGACTGGGAGGGTTTAGTGACTTCCCTTTAGTTCAACCGGATATATTTTGTTGAAATTGACTGGACCTTAATGCTGACAAATTTATAATTTATTACATTGAGTTACATTGAGAACAGTTATTAAAAAATGCACATACATACGCTTTCCAACCACATGTGAATAGAAAGTATGTAAGTTTATCAAAAGGAATCTAATCGATTGCAAGTTGTTATTACTAACTACAAACAATAAGAAAAATATACCTACAGTAAGATACACGCGTACTAACAGTTTTGTCTGATTTCTAAGGTTACTCCAGGGCATCAATGCACTGCGTGATGACATCACGTATAACAGCGAATGGCTGGGTTATCGGAAGCGAATTTGACACCACTTCTTTTTCGGAAACCGCTTGCAACAATTCTATTGCCGATATGCTGGTAGGCTAAACAGATTTCAGTATTGCGCTAGCCTCAAAACTGCCGAAACGATGTTAGCCAAAATATGTTCAGACTAATAATGTTTAAAAAACTTTTTCCTACATTTTGATTTTATTATTGGTAGTTTAATTATTCCATTACAGCTTAGTAAGTAAAACCCGGACAAATAATAATTAAATTTTTGAAACGAAGTTTAAGAATAAACGTAGAAAATTCAAAGTGAAACTGTATCTTGGTTTCTCGCGCTTTTAAAAACAGACAAAATCCTAGCAATAAATTATTTGGGAATTTCGAAATGCAAAATTCTATGCCGACCCCAAATCATCTGTGCTTTTCTTTAGACCGCAAACGTGACGTCATACGCTGACGCAGAGGCGACAGTAAAAGAGCTACAGCTTCTGATGTCATCGTCGAGTTTGACTGAAAATCAAACTCTCCAAGCAATGCAAACGCTTCTTAAAGTAGACACGACTGCGACCGCCCTTAAATACAATGTAAGACTTTGTCCAAACTAAACACTATACATCGTTATTAACGCACTATATGCAAACTGAATTGTTAAAATTAACCGGCCCGCTGAAAAACGTTTTGTGACTCCTGTTCTAAACTGATAAACTAAAAACTTTGCTTGGTGTGCCATTATTTGAAATGTGTTCTACGTCATAAGGTCATAGCATTCGTTTCTTTGCAAATCATGTTTGTTGTTTGCTTCATGCTTGCATACAATGCCGTACACTTGCGAAATAGCGGAACGTGAGTCCAAAGTTAAATAAATTTGTTTGGACTTACGCCCCCCTTGGAAATGTCTGGCGCCCCCTTGGTTGAAAACCACGCTGTAAACTGTGCAAAAGTCTGGGCTCTCTCACCAATATACTTTAAATATATATATATATATATTATACTCGATTAAATAAAACCTTATTCAAATCGAATAACGCACCCCGGACAAATTTTGCTTTATCGCTTTTTAGGTGACAACAAGCTATGTTGGTGGGGTTGTCGAGGTGGTTTCCCGAATTGCAGAGACCATGGAAAGATCCGAAATAAAGTTGGGTGAAGCGAATTCCCTTAAACTTGTGAAGTTAATCAACGAGGTTTCAAATTACATCGACGCTGGAAATTTTGCTGAATCACAATTCGAAGTGCGGACAACCCGGGTAGCATTGAAGGTAGCAACATTGCGATTGAGAAATCTAACATTTAGTCTCGCACTTCTAAGTGCCAAGCTATCAGTTAAGGGTTAAGTAGGGAAAAGTAACAAAGATACATCGATAGTTGAAAGGTAAACCATAACAATATCTAAATCCATGTCCGGTTTGTTACTTTCAAGCGTTATGATAATAGTACTGGGACTGTTTGTTCCAAAACCACTGTGCCCAAAATAATATTCCCTTACAAACACAAACAAGACATAAGATAAATCGGGGGGGGGGGAATGCAAAAAGGTCAATAAACCTAATCATTTTCCTCAGATCAATAAACCTAAACATTTTCCTCAGATTAAACAACTATCGGCAAACGTAAACACATCAACCTGGTTTGCCAACAGTGCCCCTAACGGAAGCTATTACTGGATGAACGTCTCCATACCGCCGCAAGTGGTTAAAGAACATATTGGAAACGAATCAACAATAATTTCCACATTTACGTACTTTTTAGGTGATGCCCTTTTTCCATCAGCCAACTCAGTCTCAGGGGGGGGGGGGGTGCCTCTGGGGCATCTTGTGAAGGTGCTGGCTCTCCATATTCAGATTCTACTGGTGGCCCCATGGCACGAAAGTGATTTACTTCCTCCTGTGCAGTATATATACAAAGTTACACAAGTCTTTCTGAAAACCATTTTGTGAAATCTTTCTTGAAAATGCTTTTGATAATACTTTTACCAAGCATGAAAAAAGTGTATGCATTCATTTGTAACACAAGCTCCCATGAACAGATAAATTATAAAATTTTACTTCCCAACAGTTTAAACTGGAATTGGATTTTTTTCAATAAAATTGGTCAAATTTCACATTTCCAAATGGCAAAATTTTGTAGATAAATAAATATATTTGCAATGAGGCAATTGGTACTAATCGTAAACAAGTTTATTTTTCGCAATTACATAACTGGTAATAATCATAAACAAACAAATCTAGATACCCTAAAGTTTTTAAAAGCCTAAAATTACCGGATTTCATTTACAAAAAAGTTTGCCCACGAACATTGGAAATTTATAACTTGCCTGAAAATTGTTACGGTTCTTTTCACTTGTTGCATGGTCAACCCTTAGTGGTCGACCATGAAGTTCTCGCCCATTTAAATTTCTCATTGCACTCATCGCTGTTTCTTGGTCTTGATACTCAGCAAAGCCATAACCTTTTGGTTTACCAGATTCTCGATCGAACACAAGCCTTGATTGGAAAAAGAAGCATGAATAGTCGAACTAACTAATAACAATTCAACAAGTTACCGAAAACTAATAACGTTTCCCACTTCATTGAAAATGTCCTTCAATTGTTCCTCTGTTGACTCATATGGTATGTTTCCAACTGTAGTGAAATTGCAAAATAATGCATTATCTCAGACTTTTAGATAAAAACAAGACACAAAAATAGCCTAAATATAGGTGCACTTCACATGGAAAAGATTTCCAACCTTCCGTGGTTGCATACCATTTTAAGGTTTTTTCATGCCTTAGAAAAAAGTATTCAATCAATCAGACAATTGTTAATACAATTTCATAATGTAGTGCAACAAAGAGCACATTGATTCACTATCTATAAATGCTTGCTTTCCATTAGCCAATAAATCAAGAAAAAAGCATTTTACGCAATATTTCGTAAATCATGCTTTAGCTTCGAAATTGTACAAAACGAATTCATTCAATGTGCTTTTTTGCATTCTGCACATACGGTACTTATATGACTAACCTAAAACAGAATATATTATTAATTATACTTACCAAACACAGATCTTACAGATCGCTCATAATCAACTGGATCTCTGTCCCTTAAGCTCATCATATTGATAAATTTTCAGTTACAAATCGAGTATAAAATGAAGACAATATAATATTTTCTAAACACACGAGTCGTGATCACTAGTCCATGACGAACAATAATAGTCGGATGACCTAAACGTATTTAAGTTACCGGTATCATAACAAACTCTCACAAAGATAAGTTGAGTTGAGTTTATTTCGCTTGGTGAAAGACGACATAGCGACAGAATTGCACTAAAACAATCACCAAGCCGGAAATAGCTGGGCAACGTAAAAACGTTATGGAGCGCACAAAAGGGGTGCCTTCGAATACTACAGGTCCGCTAAGTGCGCAAGGTACTTCACTTGGTCCGCTTGGTCCGCTTGGTCCGCTTGGTCCGCTTGGTCCGCTTGGGGGGGGGGTATGTTGGAAACGATTCAACAATAATTTCCACATTTATCTACTTTTTAGGTGATGCCCTTTTTCCATCAGCCAACTCAGTCTCAGGGGTAAGAAAATAAAGCACTTAGAAAATGACAATTGTTGAAAACATGCGCATTCAAGGTCAATTTAGCTCAGCTTATCAGCTGTTATATAAGCTTGTCTCAATATATTGTATTTTTTCACCAACTTTTCAACGTCCTGTACAGGTCGCCTACAAACGTTGGTACTAAAATACAGTTGCCAGAAGAACTGTAAAATTAATTAAGCAGGTTATAAGGACCTTATCATTTACCAGAAGACCTTTTATATAAACTTAGTTGGAACATTGTGTGGTTATGTTAACATTTTAATCACTGGTGTTTCCCGACTTTATTATATTGCATTCCATTGCCTGTGCACTGTTAACACCAATTACAACGTTATAAAATGTAAGATATAAGTCAGTAGTGTTTTCTGTGTTGAGTTCGGATTTAAGTTTGCATAAAACATGATTGAATGAGTTGAGTTGAGTTGAGTTGAGTTGAGGGGGGGGGGAATTTGTTGAAAACATGCGCATTTAAGGTCTATTTAGCGCAACTTATCAGCTCTTATATAAGCTTATTTCAATATATTGTATTTTTGTACCAACTTTTCAACGTCCTGTACAGGTCGCCTTCAAACGTTGGTACTAAAATACAGTTGCCAGAAGAGCTGTATAATGTTAATTAAGCATGTTATAAGGACCTTACTATTTACCAGAAGATCTTTCATATGAACTTAGTTGGAACATTGTGCTGTTATGTTAACATTTAAATCACCGGTGTTTCCCAAATGTGTTTTGTTTGTTATATTAGCCTACATTCCCTTAAGACCAATTACAACGTTATAAAATGTATAAGTCAGTAGTGTTTTCTGTGTTGGGTTCGGACTTAAGCTTGCATAAAACATCATTGAATTGGACATATGACTTCACCGTCTGTCACATTTTTGTCGTAATTTTACCCCAGTAAACTTTCATGCCAAATTCCAGTTTAAATTTCAAGCTTATTTTATTTTAAAGTTTCATACCACACTTTTATTGCAGGTTGTGTCAGCAAGACTTGGAAAGAACCTGACAGGGGGGGGGGGCACCGAAAGAAACCGTGTCGGATAGTTTCAAGCACCGGAGGGAAGAGCACACAACAAATCCCTAGTCGTCATTAATAGTTAACTCTGGACTCACTTGCAGATTGGACATGACTTCACCTTCTGCCACATTTTTGTCGTAATTTTACCCTAGTAAACTTTCATGTCAAATTCCAGCCTAAATTTCAAGCTCATTTTATTTTAAATTTTCATACGACACTTTTATTGCAGGTTGTGTCAGCAAGACTTGGAAAGAACCTGACATTAATTAATTTAAATCCGCCTGTAACGATCGAAATACTAAGCGAAGATCGCAAATATGGCAAACAAGAATCTAGTGGGGATCTCCAGGTAAGAAAATGTATGGAACTAATTTGGACCTGTGCTCTAGACGTCCAAGTCAAGACATTTGTGTAACACGTAACGAAAGAAAGCTATCTTCAAACCGTTATTAGGTCTTTTTGCAATAAAATCTGTAATTTTCAAGTTGCAGGGAACATATAGGCAATTGAGATACAAAAAAACAGCAGCCAGGGGGGGGGGGGGGGGGGGGGGGGGGGGGGGGGGGGGGGGGGGGGGGGGGGGGGGGGGGGGGGGGGGTTTTCAGGTCCAATTCCTCAGGCAAAAGTGCGTTTATTGGGACTTTGAGGCGAATGATTGGTCGAGCGAGGGCTGTTGTTATGACAAACTCAAATCTCCTATCAGGGGGGGGGGGAGGTGGTTTGGTTGAAAAACGATCGTCAAGCTAAGAGATAGCACACCCATGTATATAATATAAACTTGTACCATAAAGCAGAAAAATGAAACCTTTAAAATGAAAGAAAAAAATAAATAGAAAAGACCCCACAGGGTGCACAGAATACACTGTAAATCCGTATGTCAATAGTAAACACGTCATCTTCATCAAGCAGTATAGGGCATTAATCCAAAATAACTTTGAGGTGATTGGGTTCAAATCCAAGAGTCAAAAGATTGCTACTACGATTATCGTATAGTACAGGAATATTGTTTCGGGAAATAGAAGTAATGTGTCGATACAATGATAAGTGAGCTAAAAGACTACAGACTGTTTCGATCTAGAAGTTGTCATTCTCGCCATGTCACCAGTTGCAATAATGAGGCCATACCATGGTCGAAACATTGTGGATTGTCTGTAGTTTTGTTAAAGTTTTTTTTTTTTTTTTGAGAAAGTTTTGTTCATTTTCATCAGGCGCAGTGTACATTTATATTGGGCAAAATGCTCTATATTCGTAGAAAATTTATACCTGTTTCCAAAACACAATATCGCTGCAGAAAAGCCTAAACTTTGCATAAAAACGACAGTTAAGAAACAATTATTTTAACATTAAACTGGGATACTTTTCAGGAAACGGGTCAAGTTTACGATGATATCGCGTTGATAACTGTAAGCAAAGTTGGAACAATTATTTCTTCCATCGGTTTTGCCGCAGTCATCGTTCTTTATTTGTTGAACAAGTAAGATTGATTTAAGTCATATTGTTAGAAAAAGTTGTTGCATGATTTTTTTAATAAATTCAATGCACTTTACTCTAATAACATTTATTCAATAAAAATGTGAACGTATTTTTTTTCTATTAACTCGTAATCCGTTTGGTTGTACCAGGGGGGGGGGACGTAATCTTTGGTATTGTGCACTTCCTACTAATAAAACCTTTTGACAATCAACCAAATGGCATTTTGTGCCTTGTTTTTAAATTGTAACAATACATATTACTAAAACAACCGTTCGGCAATCAAATGGCGTTTTGTGCATTGTTTTGAAAACACAACACATATTACGGACTACACGAAAGCTATCTTAAAACCGTTATTAGGCCTTTATGCAATAAAATCTGTAATTTCCAAGTTGCAGCTAACATATATGCAATTAAGACACACACAAAAAAAAACATCAGCTATTTTCAAGACAAAATCTTTTTCAGGTCCAATTCGTCAGGCAAAAGTGCGTCTATTGGGACTTTGAGGCGAATAATTGGTCGAGCGAGGGCTGTTGTTATGACAAACTCAAATCTCCTATCACGTGCAGCTGTAATCACATGACCAACTTTGCCATGCTGGTGGTAAGTTGGATCCCTTGAATTGAGCTGAGTGAAATTGCGTGGTTTGGCTGTAAAACGATCTTCAAGCTAAGAGATAGCACAGCCATATATATGACATAAACTTGTACCATAGAGCAGAAAAAGGAAACCTTTAAAATGAAAGAAAAAATAAATAGAAAGGACCCCACAGAGTGCAAAGAACATATTGTAAATCCGTATGCCAATAGTAAGCACGTCAGCTTCTTCAAGCAGTATACGGCATTAATCCAACATAACTTTGCAAGGTGATTGGACTCAAATCCAAGAGTCAAAATTTTGCTACTACGATTATCGTATAGTACAGGAATATTGTGTCAGGAAGTAGAAGTCATGTGTCGATACAATGATAACTGAGCTAAAAACTACAGACTGTTTCGATCTAGAAGTTGTCATTCTCGCCATGTCAACAGTTGCAATAATGAGGCCATACCATGGTCGAAACATATAAACATTTTCAATTTTGTTATAGTTTTTTTTTTTTTTTTTTAGAAAGTTTTGTTCATTTTTATCAGGCGCAGTGTACATATATATTAGGCGCAATGCTCTATATTCGTAGAAAATTTATATCTGTTTCAAACGATATACGATATGGTTGCATAAAAGCCTAAACTTTGCAGAAAAACGACAGTTAAGAAACAATTATTTTTAACATTAATGTGGGATACTTTTTAGGAAACAGGTCAAGTTTACGATGATATCGCGTTGATAACTGTAAGCAAAGTTGGAACAATTATTTCTTCTATCGGTTTTGCGGCGGTCATCTTTCTTTATTTGTTGAACAAGTAAGGAAAAAGTAAAATACAATCATGTGCCTTGTTTCTGTTGTGTTTGCAAGTCATGTTGTTGGAAACAGTTGTTGCTTTATTTTTACAAAGTTCAGAATGCACCTTTGCTTAATAAAATTAATTCAATAACAGTCGAAAAATGTGAATGTATTTTTTTTCTATTAACTCGTACAAACTCGTTTTGTTGTACCAATATGCATTTTCAACTTTTACGTTACATCTAAGCAGCAGACAGTCAATAGTGTTTTTGTTTTGTTTTTTCAATAGTGGCTTTTTTCACGAGGTTCGAACCCAGGACATTCCCGGGGACGAAACCCGATCAATTTTTTTATGTCTGTAATGGGTCAGGCGCGCCGGACCATTCGGCCAAGTTCCTGCCCAAGGTCTCATCAGTACAGCTGGTTACGCGAGATCGGCCGTATGAGCTAATGTAGCCTCTTACGGCACTCCAGATTATTGGGAGCAGCAAGCTGAAAAGTCATGCATCACCAACCAGTTTGATGCCATAACTGGGCTTTATCCGGCTACTCCCAACAAACTGGAGTCCCGTATAGCCGATCTCTCGTCACCAGCTGCACTGCTGAGGCCATATAGGTCGAAACATTGTGCACTGTGTGCAGTTCATCATGTTGGCTCGATGCTATTATCCGTTACATCTGTCTGCCATATTTTAGTAGGTCTACAAGGAAATTCAGGACCTTGACAAACTCATTTGCAAACTATAATAATATTTCATGCACAGGGAAATGCGATCAAAAACTCCCAACCAAGTACAACTTCATATTTGCTTCAATCTTCTCATATTTAATCTATTGTTCCTTGCTGGGGTTGCACAGACAGAAAACAAGAACGGTTGTACAGCCATTTCTGCCATTTTGCATTACTTTTTTCTGTGTGGTTGGTTTTGGATGGCAGTGTACAGTAATAAACTCTACAACTCGTTGGTTAAGGTAAGGCGTATGTCAAAGGCCGTTATTACTTTTATTAGAATGTTGTCGTAAAGTACCTAACAGGTAGTTTTAAAATGAAGTTTAAAAAGCAGGTTAAACGTACTGAGGATAGAAAAAACTTAAGCAAACGAAATTCCGAATAAAAGCATATTAAATCATCTTCCCTTTTACTCGAACAATTCACCCAGAAACCCCCTGTTACCTGCAAATCAAATAGTTTTTTTTCTTTTACTTCAACGTTCAGAAATGGCATGCCAAAAAATGTACATATTTTTCAATTCAAACTAAACACCAGAAATTTCAGTTAAACATTTTTTTCTACATGTACAGGTTTTTAAAACACCTGTAGACCATTTTATATGGAAGGGGTGCTTGTTTGCCTATGGCATTCCTCTACTGATTGTTGGAATAAATCTCGGAGTGACACTTGGATATTACGACGAGCAACTTGAAAACACAGATCTATGCAACTCGGGTAACCAAATAATATCTTATCTAGCAACATGTTAGAATACTGTATGCTTTAAGTTTCTCTCTACTGAATACAAGCTCATAATTAAGTAATTATTAAATACCTAAAAGGGCAAGTAACAGCATGTTTAAGCAAAGACCTTTATCCTATCTGTGTTAACATATATGCCAACCACTATTTATATTGCTCATTTGAAACTGTATTAGTAACTTTTGCGGGAAAATACTGTTCTTACCTAATTACACTTTGCAGGTCTTATGTCTTCACCAAATAAAAATGGTACTTCCAAATCTATAGAATACCAAGTTCAAACATTTCAATAATAATAACTAAGTTATATAACATACGCATAAACGTCCCTCTTAACACAGTATAAAGTATGTAATGAAATTTCCATCTGAAATCAGAAATACTAGCCAACACACATTACTGCGTGATTGAGCATACCCTGGGACAAAAACTTAGCATAGGGTGAGGTTTGAACTCACAAGGGGGGGGGGACGTATGTCAAAGGCCGTTATTGTCCTTTTAGAATGTTGTCGTAAAATATCAAAATGCAGCTTAAAAAAAAGTTAGTGGAAAAATCAGATTAAACGTTTTTGGGATAGACAAAACTAAAGAAACTAAAATATGACTAAAAGCACACATTTTTTTCAATTTAAACTAAGCACCCGAAATTTCGGTTATAAATTTTTTTCTACATGTGTAGGTTTTTAAAACACCTGTAGACCATTTCATATGGAAGGGGTGCTTGTTTGCGTATGGCATTCCTCTAATAATTGTAGGAATTAATCTCGGAGTGACACTTGGATATTACGACAAGCAACTTGAAAACACAGATCTATGCAACTCAGGTAACCCAAAAATGTCTTATCTAGCAACATATTATAATACTGTATGCTTTAAGTTTCTTTGTACTGAATGCACGCTTATAATTAAGTAACTATTTAATACCTAATGGGGCAAGTAACAGCACGTTTAAGCAAAGACCTTTATTCTATCCCAGTATTTATATTGCTCATTTGAAACTGTATCAGTAATTTTTGCGGGAAAATAATGTTCTTACTTAATTACACTTTGCAGGTCTCATGTCTTCTCCAAATAAAAATGGTACTTCCAAATCTATAGAATACCAAGTTCATACGTCAATCATAATAGTTATGTAACATACGTATAAACGCCCCTCTTAACACAGTAAAAAGTATGTGATAAAACTTCCATCTATAATCAGAAATACTAGCCAACACATTACTGCGTGATTAAGCACATCCTTGGTGTAGCGTGAGGTTTGAACTCACATCTCTCTGACTTTATTTTTCAGCCAACAGCGATTTCACCGCCTCCACCTACAGAGCAGATCACATGTGCTGGCTGCACAAAGACTCTCTTCTATACGGCCTCATCATATTTGCTGCTGTTATCATGATCAACAATGTGATTGTGTTTGTGCTTGTGATGCGAAATGTTACTTGCAAACGAAAGAAGGTAAACACTTATGAAAAAAGAAAAGTTATTCTAAGTTTTGTATTTCGAAGTATTGTACACATTAGCTTATGTTGCTTTTTGCTGAATAAAGTAACCGAAATATTTGTTTGTTGATAAATATGGATAAATTTAAGAAATGCAACAAAAAGACTTCCATAAAACTTACCCATTACCATCGATGTTTCCTTTAAAAATCATTATGATCTAAAATATTAGGTCACTTTAAAAACGTTCATGTTTGGGATTTTGCAGTTGCTATGTAGCAATATTCTTGTTTTTAAATCTTAGTTTTTGGCAAACTATTTAACATGCACCTAACATTTTAAATCTGTATGTAGATCCGATCAACTGCAACGAAGAAAAAGAAGTCGCAATACGTAATGATGGCTTGTACGATGGCGTTTACTATGGGATTCACTTGGATATTCGGTTTTCTTTTGCTGTTCTCCATCGACAAAACTTACCAGAATGTTATAAGTTGGTGTTTTGCAATAACAAACTCATGTCAGGTTGGTTTTAAAATGTTTTAACTTGAATCAGATAACTATCTTTAACCATCTTAAAGTATTGTTAAAAAGGAGATCAACTGGCCTTATAACAGTAAAAATCATCAAATTCGTTTTATATCAGTTTAAAGGTTTACCTCAGTACACCCTAATGTTTTAAAAGTTTACTTCAGTATACTAGTAACCCACGCACTTAAGAGGTTTAATTGCAACAAGCCTATACACTGAGTATTAATAAAAAAAAACTAGCCCAAAGTGGGATTCGAACCCACGGTAGGAACAATCAGCGAAATTTTACCAATAAGTTGCATGGTGAATTTAAAAAGCAAGATGGAATTGTTGGTAGAGTTACTAATACCATACACCACGACAGACCTACATTTAGCTAGTTTTCGATAGGTGGCGCACAGATAGTGAATTACTATTCAGCAGCTGTAGAGCAGTACGTTAGGATGTATGTTTTTTACCAATTTTACATTAGGTTTAAAATTTTATTGCTAGTTTTATTGAATTTTGAATTATAATACCTTATCATGACCTAATAGCCCAAACATTTTTACACATATATCCTTTTTAAATGGGTAAAGTGGTCTTTGCGCACCTATCGAAAATTAGTTAAACGTGGATCTGTCATGAGGTATGGTGTTAGTAGCCGTCCAGGAAAATTTACAGTATGTCTGTTGTCTAGGACAGAGGTCCGCAAATAGTGGGTCGCGACCCAAATTTGGGTCGGGGGGGGGGGGAATAAAGTAACCGAAATATTTATTCGTTGATAAATATGGATAAATTTAAGAAATGCACCAAAAAGACTTCCATAAAACTTATTAAAGGATCAAACGTTACCCGTTACTATCGATGTTTCCTTTAAAATTCAGTATGAACTAAAATATTAGGTCACTTTAAAAACGTTCATATTTGGGATTTTGCAGTTGCTATGTAGCAGTATTCTTGTTTTAAAATTTTAGTTTTTGGCAAACTATTTAACTTGTAACTAAGATTTTAAATCTATGTGCAGATCCGATCAACTGCAACGAAGAAAAAGAAGTCGCAATACGTAATGATGGCGTGTACGATGGCTTTCACTATGGGATTCACTTGGATATTCGGTTTTCTCTTGCTGTTCTCCACCGACAAAACTTACCAGAATGTTATAAGTTGGTGTTTTGCAATAACAAACTCATGTCAGGTTGGTTTTAAAATGGTTTAACTAAAATTTGTCGCAGATAACTATCTTACACCATCTTAAAGTATTGTTAAAATAATAGTAAAATCACCAAACTTGTTTTATATCAGTTTAAAGGTTTACCTCAGTACACCCTAGTAACCCACGCACTTAAAAGGTTGAATTGCAAGCCCATATTCTTTGTATTAAAAAAAAACTAACCCAAAATGGGATTCGAACCCACGGGAGGAACAATCAGCGAAATTTTACCAATAAGTTGCACAAACATGGTGAATTTAAAAAGCAAGACGGAATTGTGGGTAGAGTTAGTAATACCATACATCACGACATACCCACATTTAGCTAGTTTTCGATACGTGGCGCACAGACAGTGAATTACTATTAAGCAGCTGAAGAGTAGTTGGTTAAGATGTATGTTTTTGCCAAT
This sequence comes from Phallusia mammillata, assembly GCA_003260075.1. Taxonomy (NCBI): domain Eukaryota; kingdom Metazoa; phylum Chordata; class Ascidiacea; order Phlebobranchia; family Ascidiidae; genus Phallusia; species Phallusia mammillata. The sequence continues at coordinate 1,715 of QLIY01002713.1, read as the reverse complement.
TTTGCATTAGGTTTTAAGTTTTATTGTTAGTTTTATTGAATTTTGAATTCTAATACCTTATCATGACCTAATAGCCCAGCCGTGGGCATGTTTAGACATATATCCTTTTGAATGGGTAAAGTGGTCTTTGCGCACCTATCGAAAATTAGTTAAACGTGGGTCTGTCGCGAGGTATGGTGTTAGTAGCTGTACCGGAAAATTTACAGTCTGTGAGTTTCCTAGGAGAGCAATATCTAAAGTTTAACTATCTCAATTATATTTCCGTTTCCAGGGTGTCGGAATGTTCTATTTCACTTGTGTACGACGTGAAGACATGAGAAAGTTTTGGTTAAACCCGCTTCGCAAAGCGTCGTCTCGGTTGGCTACAAGTCTGAATCGAAAGCGAAGTGTGTATCGCTTAGCGCCAGTGACGTCACAAACCAATCAGTCTCACGTGACTGGACAGGAGTCGTCAGAGGGTGACATCACAACGGCATTGTAAAATCGCTTTAGAAAAGGAACAGAATTATATTAGATGTCGACTAAAATCAAAATGTTTCTTTATGGAAAACCACAAATCTATGCGGTTAAGGATATTGTTTAGTAACGTACAAATACAATTTCCTCGTTTAAAGTATCTGACTTCCAAGAGCATGTGGCCGGTACAAACATAGTACGCCAGGCCTATTAAAGACATTTTACCGAATCAGCTGGTCTCCCATGCATTCCCATATGGCAAGGCATGGACCAGAAAAATCTAGCCCGCGGTGGGATTCGAACCCACTATAGGAGTCTTTCCGGGACTTATGTCATGTGTGCCCTGATCGCTAGTCTGCATCGACGCTTCAGGGCTGATCCCAGTATGAATTCATTCATCTTATATGGGGTATAAATACAAAATTGAAAAAAATCTTTTTTGTGCTGAGAAGATTTTATTACCATGAGGGAATAAAACATTTACAGAGAAACTTAAATGTTGTGGAAAATATGGAAGGACTTATGTCCTTTTGCTGTTGCTTCACAACATTTATACAACAAAGGTGTGCATTAGTACAGTTGTGTCATGTGAAAATTAAAGAGTTCAACTTCACACCTGTACTTAAAATTTGTACTGAAATTTTTGTACTGAATTTGTACTACTTGTACTGAAAAAAAGAGTTGAATGATTTCATTTTGACGCCAAAATCAAGTGCAGTATAAGGCTATTACTATATAGTATTACAATTTATATTTTGTTAGGCTTGAGCAGTTGTGTGTCAACTTTACCACCATGCACATGTTTTATTTTATTTTTTCGCGTATCTTTTCCATCGCTAGTAAATAAACACCAACAAAGTGGTATTACTTTTCGATAAAATAAAAATTCTTAATATGGTTGGAGCCAAACTTTCATAAATAAGCATAAATGACGGTTATTATTGCAAGGCCGTCGTGCACAATGACGTAAAACGATTTCTATTCTTTTTGCTTCGAACATTCGCCTGTGCGCAGAAGATGTACGAGCAGTGCACGACTACTTAAGGGCGTAGCTTAGACCAAGTTGAATATTTGTTGTTACTTCAAAACGGTCAAATCCTTTATTCAAACAATATCACCTAGTTTGGTAAAAGATTATACATCAACTACAGACGTCGTTTAGGCTAGATGTATAGGTAGAGCAACTAACACCATACGTTTCGCCTGATCCAAAAATGCTTAATTTTCGATAGGTGGCGTAAAGAGCTGAATTATTTATT
>QLIY01002711.1:0-16765 GCA_003260075.1 Phallusia mammillata | reverse complement strand
GTGATGTGACTGTTGTTCGTTATTAGTGGTAGTTAATATTAATGAATACAAGCTTGTATTAAAGACACACAACAACATGACTACTTAAGTTGTCTTGTACCTATGAAGCATGGAAACCTTCTCACCTGCAACTTGCCAAATCACCAACAAAGCAACAAGGACTCTGCACAGTTCCATAATTGACAATATAACTCCTACTACTGTATACTGTAAACAGATGTGCTCGCCTTTAAGTGGTGCCTGACTTGTATGAAAGACACGTTTTCGGTGTAAATCGGAAGTGTTTAGCGACTGGAACGTGTTTCACTTTACAACGTGATTTGCAAAATTAACTTCGTTTCAAGGAACAGTAACAAACTGACCTCATCATGTCGAGTTTTCGTGCTCTTTCGCATAAACATCGGACAAACGAACAGCAAATGGCCGGGATTTTTCTCTGCTTTACGAGGGATTTTCGTGCATTCGAGTCGATGGACCGATAATTTAATCAGTCTAAAAATACTTAAGGGATTTCGTTCAGTGACCGGTCATCTATTTTGGGCTCTGAAAACTTTTATTGAATCATCAGTTTCTTTTTATAGATTACCTTTAAGTGAAACATGAAATGGTTAACTTTCTGTTTTTTTTTGATTAATTTGTCCGTCATATTTTACTTGTTTCTTGGCCCCAACTTATTATATTTTTCTCCGTCTATATATAGAATTTTAACAGGTCAGATTTGACATAGGCTGTAACGTCAATCAGGTTTTAGAAGTTGCTTCAATGGGGTTCGTGTACAAATCAGTAATGAAAGAAACCCTTGACTTATATCCTTCTATAGCCAACCTTCTTACCTAAACTCATGGTTAGTTTAAGTTTATTTGCGTGTGGTAATTGATGATTAGTTTTCATGCCGACCCACAAATATGTACAATTTTCAATTTGTAGCGACAATAAAAGCGAAGGATACTGAACTGTCCCTTTGGTGACTTTAAGAATGAATGATATATTGGTTATATTAATGGTTGATTTGCTGTTGGATTAAATGGTTAAAATATAAAACAAAATTTTATCATTACACCCTTTAAACATTTAAAAAACATGTTTAAATGTTCAAAACCAATTTAGTCACATCTGAGTTTCATGTTCACCGCTTTCAAGGCTTCATCGGACCCTTTCCATTGGTACCAGACAATTTTGTCCCAGGACTTTGTGCTGCGGCCCCACGGAGCGTTCAGGCTGGCATAAAAACAGGTTTTGTACCAAAAAGCCCCAGAGTTGTGCCGAAAGACACAATGATCATCAGCCCTGCGCAGAAAACAACACATTAGTGCTCTATTTTTCATTTTTAGCTTTTGCAGTTCATGGGTCCTAAGCTAAAGCAAACATTTTTAAACCTAATCTTTTTTGTTTGTAAACGGCCTAAAAATGGCCCTTTGTAAGGTAGAACACTTGCTGTCATTAAAAGAAATAATTTTACGATTTGGTGACAACACACCAAAGTTTACTTGTGTTGCTTATTGATTAGTAATATACGCAGTGGTGGGATTCAAATTTTTTGTCTTCCGATTCTATCAGAAGAGTCATATTTTTCAGTCTATTGACAGTAACCAGTTATGCTAACCGGTTCGCTGATCTCATAAAAGCTCGTGAGACGGTTCTATAGAACCGGTGCGAACCGGCTGAATCCCACCAATTTAGTGAGACGGTTCTATAGAACCGGTGCGAACCGGCTGAATCCCACCACTGAATATACGACTGGAACGGTTTGGGGTGTTGTTTGCCTAGGTACTTACCTAGAGAGTGAGACTGCCCGTTTTGTTTTCGATAAACGCCACTAAACACTTAAATCACAGGTAAAATCCCACCGCAGGCTAGATTTTTCTAGCCTACGCCAGGCCCAAGGCGCCATACCGAATCAGCCGGTCACCAAGCATTCACCACCATATCGCAAGGCGTAGGCTAGAAAAATCTAGCCTGCGGTGGGATTCTAACCCACGACAGGAGTCTTTCCGGGACTCGCGCTTTACCAACTGAGCTACGCAGGATCAGTGGAGAATCCGCCGAAAGTCAAATCACAAGCACCGTTGCCTGCCTCGTTAGCTGCACATGTCAGCTTCCTAGTAGGGGATCGCCAGATTGACCAGTATCAGTTAAGAACTAAACACTTAAGGGCTAAGTTTAAATCCATGGCTGGGTTTGGTTTAGTGATAAGGTGCATCAGAAAAAGACAATAACACTGCAAACTTACAAATCGTTATCGCGATCTGAAGAAGAGAACGCCATACCATCGTGATAACCCATAGCATCACCAGCCGTGCCATCATAACCACTAACATGCAAACGGTAGTTGTCACTTTCGCTTTCAATGAAAAACAAGCTGAAAACGGAAAACGAGTAGCAATAAATACCGCATTTCATTATCATTAGCCGGTCATCAAGCATTACCACATATGACAATGCACAGGCTAGAAAAAATAGTCTGTGGTGGGAATGGAACCCACAAATACACAGGTGACTTTTATCTCAACCAAATACCCTACTTGTGAGATTTTGTATTTCTTGTTGACATTGTATACGTTCTGATCAGCATTACTCATTTGCCACACTAACAATTACTAGCAAATAGGTTTATTATGTAACAACGGATAGGCTTATTAAGAAACGATTAACGTCACACCGAGCGGCTTGCAATCGTTCAAATAGTTTTATGCCTAACTACATTTCCTTCTAAAACTTATAAATCACAAGTTTGGAAACGTTTGTTTCAAGGCTGAAAATCAGTTAGCTTTAGTACAAAGAACAAATATATTTCGCTCAAGCAAGTATCTTCAGAGATTAATTCCTCAAAAGCTTGTTCATTTTCGCCAAAACTGGCATCATTCTCAGCGTATTAAAATAAAATTTAGTTTAGTCTCAAACTTCTGTTAAAAGGCTCAATCTATCACAGAGAAATGGTGATTTTTTTGAAATACCTGTAATCTGCATAAGCGTAGTTTTCACTGAAATCCCACAGATCAACACGAAGCCTACAACTCCTTCTAAATGTAAGCTGATGAAGCTTATTAAGACCTAATAAGAAAACATGAGGTATATGTAGGCTAAACAAATTGAAATTGTGTCCTTGAGATAGCGAAAAAACTTGTCACACAAAAGTAGACCGTTATGGACACAAAGATAAATAGTAAAACCGATCCCCATGTAACTTTGGACAGGAGACAAATTTTATCCCAGTATTGCCAGAATGGCGATTTTTATTACTTCATAAGTGAACTCGTTTTTAATTTACTTCGGATTGGCGGTTTTGGGGCTTGTTTTGACAAGAAGAGTGGCGATTTGGGGGGGGGGGGGGGGGGGGGGGGGGGGGGGGGGGGGGGGGGGGGGGGGGGGGGGGGGGGGGGGGGGGGGGGGGGGGGGGGGGGGGCACTGTTGCACACAACTCTAACTTTTACAACATTCCATTAGTTGTAAGGCACAAAAAATGAATACACAACTACGTATGTTACAGCATTTTAAAGTAACCACAAGTCACAAACTACAACAAATTGGCGTTTTTTTATACACATCGATAGAATGGAGAGTTACTTATGTCTTACCCAGCCAAAACTCGCCAGATAGGTTCCCAAACCCGCTGGAATAGTTTGCCCAGTTTAACAGAAAGTCAACAGAGCCATCAAATCGACGTTGAAAGACCTACAAAAGTGGAAATATCGCGTGTTACCCACATACTTGACAACTTTAAGTACAGCGAAATCACTTACCGTCCATCCGTTGTCACAAAATGCTTCGTCTCCATTACGCAATGTCTGCCGCCCGTAAACAGATGACGTCATGCAGCTTGCAGGGCGCATAGAGTTTTCCAAATCTAGAAAAGCGTTTTCTATTTCAATGGCGTTGGTGGATGGTAAACGCATTGACACGTTGGCGACAAAAAACTACTTTGCATAACATTAACACAGTGGTTCGTAACCTGGGTTCGATCGAACCCCAGGGGTTCGGCAACGTTAAATCAGGGGTTCGACGAAGGTCTTTTGATGTACAAATACTTTTTATTTGCTGGATGGCAAAATATAGGAACGTTGCAACTATAGGTTATATTTGACGTAACAAAGAACACTGTGCGCATTGTTCGTAACCAGCAAAACAACAAATCTTTGTTGGCAGCAAAAACGTATGGTCAAAACCACAAAATGAGTTAGAAACCTAATTGTTGGGGTTCGACCAAAGGCTGAAGAATATCATATGGGTTCGGCCGTGGTGAAAAGGTTAAGAACCACTGCATTAACATATCTGGTGTTTAACCTAATTGAAACGATTTCATGAATAAAGTTTTAAAATTTTGAATACACAATCGGTTTTTGGTAAAGTGTTGCCAGAATTTCTAAATTCAAATCATTTCTAGACGTCTATGACCTCCTACCGAATTTCTAATAGATTTGAAACAACAAAATAAAATTCACAATACTTCGTAGGCGGCATCTGACTTCTTCTTTAAACTCTTCGTAATTTTCAGTCCCACCTATGACACCCTTTTCTCCCTTCGAACCAATTGGACCCATTTTTCCCGGCTGACCAGGGTCCCCCTTCTCACCTCTTTGACCCCCGATCTGACCCGGCGTCACTATGACGTCATCGCCACAAACAGGAACGGTGACGTAACTGCAACTTTGGCCGTTTATTATCAAAGGTTGCAACAGGCAAAGTAATATAAACCACATCTCTTCTGGTTTTGTTCCAAAGTCTAAAAACAATTACACACTCAACTAATATATGACTACTGTTTTGTAACACTAACAGGCAACAAGTCAAAGCGTTTCGTTCTCAGCTTTCGCCAAACGGGGGGGGGGTTTTAACCACGTTCTTTATCTAATATAATTCATACAACAAGGAAGTCGATACAAAAGCATCAAGCCAATAAATGACAAGTAAGCTGTCGACAGTGCACACTGCTTCGAAGGACTATAATAGACTCATCAGTGCAGGAAGCCAAAAAAGTGCCTTACACACACAGCGTGGATTTTGACTGTCAGAATTCAAAAGAGAATTTCTTTACTTAACCTCGACATGCTGTATTGACGAACACCAAAGCACATACAATATCATGGTGCTTCTGGCGCTGCAAACATTAACAAACATAGGTTCAATTAAAGAAAATAAAAAAAGACACACGACAATGAACCTGCCATTAAAAAAAAGAAAAATGGTTGTTGGGCACTCATATGTATCAATCAATTACTTTCCAATGGATTTCAATTACTTTGTTTACCAACGTTTAAGTGGTGTAGTGAGATACAGATTGCCAAGCTCAAGTAATTACATGATCATCCATGTGCAAAGCAATGTATGGCTGCCAGATCACAAATGTCGTATGAAACTTTTTTCCAACTATAACACAAACTGAGGCATATGTTATAAATTGACACAAAAAAACCTTAAAAATAAGACCACGATAACAAGTCGTTGCGAAAATCGACAGACTTGAGCCGTTTTCCTCGCTAATTGGTTGACGTTCCCTATCCTCAACTTGCGAGCGTTGTAATACGTTTTACGACACATCAGACAAATGATTGAAAGCACCATGATTGATAAAAAGCGACATTGCGACAATCAGCCTGCCTAGCTTGGGGGGGGGGGGGGGGGGGGGGGGGGGGGGGGGGGGGGGGGGGGGGGGGGGGGCATAAACCTGGGGAGAACGGTTAATGGGCTTACGAACATTGTTTACTCTATCGCATACAGTTTAAGTACCCTCTGACTTTAGAAGATCGTTTTGCTAAAATTATAGCTGAAAATGCGTGTAAGTTCGCTGTGAACCAGGCAGTTCGACGTTGGGCGCGTAGAACTCCTCTTTATCGTGAGCAAGAAAATGAAAATTTTATGAAACGTTAGAACGTTCAAAATTCAAATTACAACGGCAGTGAACTCAGCGTGCGTTCGGGGATTCCTACACCTGAACAATTCTTGATTAAATCATATGTTTCTTCAAAGCTTAATGTACATGAAAGACATCAGTACGAGTCTAACTAGTTAGCTAGAAAACATCATTCAATGTTTCGTACGACTTTCGTCAATAAACCGTTACTGATCATTAAGGTCGAATAAGGTTTCAATGTTAACAATATCAGTGTTACACTCTATTTGACAACTTAATTTTAACGACAAGCTCAGCTGGTACAGTTTACTGTATAACTATAGTTGAGGTGCTGTTGAGCGAAGCATTTGGTTTTAACTTTGAGGGCTTGGACACGACCAAAGCGGTTTCGCAGAAGTATCACAGGATCAACATCACCAACAACATCTCCAGGTTCTGATAGCCAGAAAGTCTTGCTAGTTCTTTGTTTGTGAGCAAAAGTGTAATGTTCTATGCATAGAAAGCACCGGCGGAGATCTGTATAATGTTCAACTGGGGGGGGGGGGGGGGGGGGGGGGGGGGGGGGGGGGGGGGGGGGGGGGGGGGTACACTCAGACAGGATGGGCGGTTTTGACTTACACGAAATAGTTGGATATTTATCAAAGTCGTAAGGCCATCCGTATGTCATGAATAAATAGAGCTACACCGCGTCCATTAACGGAAGAAACCAACCTGTGAAACGACAGCTGAATGAACACACTGCTAATACTTTAGGCCACATAACGTTGAAATGAAGTAAGAACTTATACCACGTGGGAGAACGGAGGAAGCTTTCGAAAGGTAAGACAAGGAATTATTAGCACTACAAGCAACAAACCCATAGTCTTAAGAACAAATTCAGCCACGAATGATTTTTACGTAAATCAATACTTGCAAGCCGGTTTTGTTGGATAAAATATAAATATACTTTAATTTTGTGTTCAGTTGCTGGGATAACCATCTACGGAAGTTGTAAAGGAAGGAAGCCTATACTAGACATATCAGTATAATATTTCATTCTGTGAAAGGAAGCAATTGTATCTTTTTAATTGCCGTTGCGCCGCACTGTGTGTTATTACATCGCGCGCCATTTGTTGAATAAAACAAATTGTCATTTAATTGGATAGATTTTACTGTTATGTAACAAACTGTATACAGTTATTTAAGGGGTATCACGGAGGGCAAGTCACAATTGTTTTATCTTGTGGAAATGTCCACGGCAAGTTAGCGCCTTTTACCCCAATCATGCTTGCACAACCTTTATAATAACCCCTTCTCATGATTTGAGTTTAGAGATACGTCCGAAGTAGCGCCGGACATGAATTTGTTGTTTTGATTATGTGTGGATAAAGTTGTTGGACGTGAATAAACGTGAACAGAAAGGTTGGTTGCCGATCAGACTACACGTGCGTTAGCTGTTAAGGAATTTCCGATAGTCAGTCCCATCCTTAGCTTAACCGCGAAGACGGAACGTGACACCAATAGAACCATTTTCGGCTGAAAGGTAACCAGAAAAAACATCACATTTTCTGACAGATGTAATTAGTTTCGGTTTTTAACATACAAAAACGGGTCACTTGTGTTATCAGGGTTTTGATTTTCAGGTAGTTTTCAACATTTCCATGTACGTCAGTATAGGTGTAGTGTAGGAAATAATTTGTAACGCAAACGCCATGGGTGACGCTGTTACTACAGAGGAACAGACTTCGACGAAAAGCTCCAAAACCAAAAGAGAGAGCTGGAATAAATCATGGGATTTTGTACTTGCTCTTCTCGGTGGTTCAATAGGACTAGGTAATGTGTGGAGATTTCCATATCTCTGCTTCAAGAACGGCGGGGGTAAGTGGGAAAATTTGCACACTGTATGGGTTGGTGTTTATGTGGTAATCTTTCAGCCGGCTTATAAGCGAGTAAATTCTATTTTTCAGTGATGAACAACAAATACTTAAAAAAAATTAAATAAGGTAAAAATGTAAGAAAATAAAACCATTACCGATAAAAATAAGGGGCCAAATTGACGTGTAACGCGACATGCTTTTGTTGTTACGCGACGCAATAATGTGGCCCTTCATATCACTGATGATGGAATGACCATTGGCCGAAAGGTTTGAACAATAAAGCATGTCGAATTTTTTTCTCTTTTATTATCATCATTAAACTTATGAAAAATTCCGCATGTAGTGTTCGAAGGTTACACCAAATTCAACGAATTTAAGCTTTTGGAAATGTTACATTTCAACCATGTAAGTCAATTGAGGTATACTTTAACTGCGCTTAAACATGAAGCACACCTCAATATTACTCAAGCTGTTTATGTGAGAAGGGTGCCCAGAGCTCGGAAAAGTAGAAAAAAATGACTCTTTGAGGCTTATTATTTATTATTATCTATACGCTGAAATTATACTGGGGTGTGAATTACGACAGCAGTGTCATGGAATTGCATCGCATTTTTAGCAAAGATATATGGAAGTGTTGTTTATGGATTTGTAGGAGCTTTTCTGTTCCCTTACCTTTTCTTCGTCATGGTGTTGGGGGTTCCCATGGTGATGATGGAGACTTCAATCGGACAAAGAGTCAGACGGGGAATATTGCAAAGCTGGGAGATCGTGCCTGTATTTAAAGGTAAAACATCAATGTGATTAAACGATAAGATCCATTAATAGTGGGTTCATAGATAATACTGTAGCCTCACGACTTATCGCAAGGTGACTGTCTTAAATAAGTTTTGCCACAACATTCCATTTTGGCCTGGTGTGATTTGATAATTAGATAATTCCAGTTTGTTTAAATCCGACCACAGAACTGATTAAAAGGGTATGTGGAAGAACGGCATTCAATAAGATCAGGTAGCACTTCAAGTAAGCCCTTTAACCGTCTCTTCACGTTTGTGTATATACTGTTGGTAGGTTTTGTTATAAGCTGGGCAGGCCCTCTGTCGCAATGGCGCTTCTTTTAGCAGTCGTGCTGGTTTCAAACATTTGTCTGGTGTGTCGAAAACCTGAGTTGCGTCGCTCGCGAGTGAAACATCGGAAGCGTCAACGAATCAACAGAAACCAATAACCTGTGTGTAGTAAAATTGTTTAGCAACCAATTAAGAGCGGTCGGATTTAGATTACAAGATGTGCAAAAATCTACAGGTCTGGCGGTCGCCCAAATTGTGGTCAATTTTCATTGCAATGTTTGCTACGCGGTGATCATGGCGTGGTGTTTCAAGTATTTTCAAGTCAGCTTTATGTCTCCACTGCCCTGGTCGACTTGTGAAAACCCGTGGAACACAGACCGCTGCGTTACGGCCAAAGCTTCGACCAATTCTACCCCAACTGAGAATTTTGATACCGGTGCGATCTCACACATGGTAAACGGTTTCCATAATGCGACAACTGCCTTAGAAGTGACCTCGTCAGCCACGGAGTATTGGTTGTGAGTAAAATCTGGTATAATAGTTTTTCACTCTATGTGACACCGGTAAGGAAAGATTATCCTAATCCAGAAATGGTAAGCCCACCTACCAACTATTAAAGTCTATGGCTATCTATTTCAAGCGAAACACGATCCTTTGATTTTTAATCAATTTGGACTTTTGACTCTTACTTATTCACACATACTGACAAAAATGAAACTTTACCAGATTATAGTGGGTATTCATATACGTTTGGCAACATACTGTGATGACAAAACAACAGTAAATCATAGTAAAATAACCAAAGGGCCAAAACTTTGGTAGTTCATGGTAGCCTGATAGCAAATCTCCACAGCTTTAAGTGTGTTTATTTCCAGCCGTGGAATATTAGACGTGTCGCCAGCAATCGAGGTTTCTGGCAGTTTTCGTCCAGATCTCGTAATTTGCCTCATAGCGGTTTGGATCCTGGCTTATTTGGCAACGTTTAAGGGCATCAAGTGGACGGCTAAGGTGCTCTAATTCACAAGTTTTTATTTTGCGTGATAACTTGTCTTGATCTAGAAATAATTTCAATCATACGTTCTGCTTAAAATCATTTAAGTTCAGTAATGAATAAATAAACAAGTAGCAACAACGATCTTTTCGTTTGTAATAAAACATAAGCCCCATCACAAAAAACAACCTTCATCAACATGAAATAATCAACTGGAACAAATAACAAGTATTGCTTCCAGCGGACATATATTGAAAAGCAAGTTTTTGTTTTAAAGTTTCAGATGTAAAGAAATTGATTTATATCATATAATATACCATCTATTGACGCCCCAAATGCCCAGATTAATTTCCAACTTGATGCATAGTTAGTCTTAACTGTTTAAGATGTCATTCTCTAAATAGTGACGCTTGTGGTAACTGTTTTTAGCATTATTTGCACGCAATAGTCGTTTCTATTAGTATCGTTTCTATCTACGACACATGATTTTTTTTGTTTATAAAATTTTCTGTTTCTGTAAATATGTATTTAAATGATAGCTTTCACTTTGAAAAGTAAGAAAAAGTTGTTATGATTAGATATAAATCTGACAAAACACCACAATTGTTGTTGAGTGTTCGTTGGCCGCATTGGAGGGCCGCGAGTTTGACACCCCTGTTCTAAGTGAAACAATAGTGGAGACGCAGTTCAAAAGGCCTTCTTAGGTTACTATGTAAGGCAGTGTTTTACACCTAAATCATAATAGGGGAAAGTTTTTCACAATTTTAAGATTTTTGTAGCACCTTTTATTATCTTTCATTTTTAAGCGACTCTTGATTCGCATCTTTTTATCAATCTTTCACGTAATTTAAGTGGGTACATGCGGGTGTAACTGATGTGGCCCTTCATATTACTGATGATGGCATGAGTATTTGCCGAAACGTTTGAACAATAAAGTATTACGTCTATTTACGTCTATTTGGGCTGTTATTTCACTCATTAAACCTTAAAAACTGTTCTGAGACAGATTTTTCTTCAGTGTGAAACTTGCTGAAAATTAAACTCAGTCAAATAGATCTCTAAAAACATCAAGCATGATTGATCGAGAACCAGGATTTTAACGTTTTCCTCTAGCTCCGTGGCCTATTTTAGAAGCATCGGTGTAGAAAACTCACATGAATGCACAATTCGACATTGGCAGGCTTGTGCAAAATACCGATAAGTAGAACATTAGCTGAATTTCAAAACGCCACACGATGAGACCAGCTAAACAAACATCCTCGAGGAAGTCCTCATTCCAGCTGTTATGCATACATTACACAGCATGTTTTTGCGTTTTTAACATGCAAATATCAAAGAAAATATTGGTAATGCATATAGGGGTTGTCCTTTGTATACTGCCCTTTAAAGTAATATGCTTAATTGTGTAAAAGTCATACCATCATCAATGATATCACAAACACGGATTTCGAATGTAAAAATTAAACAAGCTTGAGAACAAATAAATAAAAACTGCAATTATTGTTACAGAGATGCAACTGTTTTCTCAATATTCAACGCCATGACGAGTTTCGTTAGTGGCCTTGCTGTATTCTCCACACTTGGATTTATGGCGAACTATCAGGTATTTAGGGCAAAAACACAAGAGTTGGACTTTAACATTGTGGTGTTCAAAAAACGCAAACTTGGTGGTTATATTTTACGTGCGAACGCAAGATGTGCGTGACCTTTTACCAAATATATAAAAACAAGCAACGGAGGCCACTAGAGATTAATGACATTTGAAGAGTACGGTTCCTGTTGATTTGGCACTTTAACTGCAATTATGAAAGCATCAAGCCAATAAAGTATAAGTAAGCTGCAGACAGTGCACACTGTTTCGATCGTTAAGGTCTCATTCTTATTAGCGCAGCTGGTGACAAGACATAGACCGGGTCGAATTGGCTAGTGTAGCCATTTAACAGCACTCGGTTTGTTGGGAGTAACAGGCTAAAAGTCATGCCTCATCTATTCTGTTCGATGACACAACTAGACATAAACCACAGAGGAAACTGCTTCACAATGGCTAAGCAATGAGATCATTCTGCAGCGTAACTGTAACTACTGTTCTTACTGCTGACACATACTCTTGAACGAATTTTCCAAAAGACTTAAATGATATGTTGCAAAATATATACTGTTCTGTAATGAAACTATCGCAGAACACCACAGTGGAGAAGGTTGCAAGTTCGGGGCCAGGGCTGGTTTTCATTGCCTACCCAGAAGTATTGTCGCTTTTGCCGTTACCTCAGTTGTGGAGCACCCTGTTCTTTCTCATGATTATTTTTATTGGCTTTGACTCAATGGTAAGGACTTTGGTAACGGCAAGGACGTAAATTTCATGTAAAAACTATGAAAATCATAAATGTTTGAAAAATCGAAGCAATGTTTTCCAAGTACATGAACATATTCGGCGTTGAATCAACTATTTTTTTCAGCTTATCGCGCAAGAAGTCATAACGGCGATTCTGTTTGACATCGTTCCAGCTTTGCGCAAGAGAAAGGAACTCTACCATGCTATTGTGTGCTTCATATTCGGTTGTGCTGGACTGTCAATGGTCACACAGGTAAGATACACCCATTTTTGAGGTGAAATACATAGCTAATGTTTCAACAGACTTAACCCAAAAGACCAATGGCGTTAGCGGATACAATGGCAAGGGAAGAGACAAAAATATGATGGCATGTTTAACTTGATAAGCAGTAGAAAATATTCAAGATATGCCATTTTTCGTGATGAAAGCATCTTGTATGGGACGTCGAAACGTCGATTTTCGTTAAGTCAAGTCAATTCACTTTCTTATCACATTTCCATTGTTGAACGGTTACGTAAACAGCAATTGTTGAACGGTTACGTAAACAGCAAGGATACCGACAAAACCCATGGGTTATCCAGTCAAGTGTCCTGGCAAAAATTCTCTGATGGCATGTTAATCTTTATATTTGTTTAACTTTAGTATGCATTACAGGGTGGAGTATACGTGTTTGAGATATACAACAATTATGGAACAGCGGGTTGGTGTATGTTCCTCATTGCTGGAACGGAATGTGTGGCAATTGCTTGGGTGTTCGGCTTCGAACGTTACTGGGTGGAAATCAAGAATATGATCGGGAAACAAAGAGGGAAATATTGGCTGCTGGTATCTTGGAAATTTGTGGCGCCTATTATATGCATTGTAATTAATGTGGTTTTGGTAGGGAAAGTGTACTTGTCATGTATAGATGAATTCGGATATACGCGAAAACAGTTTAGTTGCATATGAATTGTGAAACCGTTGCCGAACACTTGTTAAGAAAGTCGCCTGGTTAATAAACAAAGGCAGTTGACTATGCCATTAACTGGATTCGCCTGTAGTATATTATAATATGAATTTGAACGCAAAGTTTGACATGTCAAAAATGTATCACGTTAAGGAAGATATCGGAGTAAAGCGTGGAGAATCTCGTAGAGGATTAATGCAAAACATACCCATTTGCTGATGTTTTTGTTTGAACATTTTTTGGTGTTTTGAACATAAGAAATTGATTGATACTAATCACGTAATGATCGACATATTCTAGTGCAAGTGATCTCTGGGGCATTAGAACCAACAGAACAAAAACTTTTTCAATTGTACAAGTTTGTCGAGTACATGTATTGTTTCAGGACTTGCATTTACCAGTTTAACAAGTGCTTCGATTTATAGATAATAGCGGGATACTACGTGACAATGCATAAACCACTACGTTATCGGGACTATGTATATCCACCATGGGCACAAACTATCGCCCATCTAATGAGCTTCAGTTCAGTTATAATGATCCCGGCATATGCGATCTACAGCACCTATACCACGTGGAAGAACGGAGGAAGCTTCCGAAAGGTAAGACAAGGATGTCTTAATGCTTTCAATTACAAGTCACCCGATTGAAAACAATCATAAGGTTTTGGATAAATACGTTTTAAGTTCAATAAGAAAAGATCCTTACAATCATACCTGTACATAATTAGTATTACTTTTCTCCTACAAACACTTTACATATGCAACATTCATATACCGCACAGTTTACAACAAGCAACAAACCCCGCTAGTCTTAAGAACAAGTTCAGCCACGAATGATTTTCACGGAATGAAACACCTCTAAGCTTTGTTGTTGGATAAAATAAAAATAAACTTTAATTTTGTGTTTCAGCTGCTGGGACAACCGCTTACAGAAATTGTCAAGGAAGGGGAGCCTATGGTAGACATATCCACGCCAGTGTAATATTTTCATTTTGTGAAAGGAAGCAAGTGTATCTTTTTAATTGCTCTTGCGTCGCACTGTGTATATTATTAAAGGGCCCTTTGATGATCCTGCAAATTAACATTTCTTCGAACAGTTTTTAATGTTATGTAGCAAATTGTATGAGAGAGTCCATGTGTTTCGTATATTAAGAAAACACGTTCGGCAAATTGTCTGATTTTGCTAGGATCAAATTTTATTGCATCAAGATATAAACTTCCTGAAACACAAAGACAAGTTTAATTGTTCATGTGGTATTTTTGTGAACAAAACGACTTTTGGTAGTGAGCATCAAATAAAAAAAAACCATTCAAGCACCACATAATTTTTCCTGCTAATGTCTGTTGAGGCCATGGCGTGTTTACTGGTTGAAGTAACTTGCCTTTTGCGGGTCTGT
The DNA here is from genome assembly GCA_003260075.1 of Phallusia mammillata. Taxonomy (NCBI): domain Eukaryota; kingdom Metazoa; phylum Chordata; class Ascidiacea; order Phlebobranchia; family Ascidiidae; genus Phallusia; species Phallusia mammillata. The sequence continues at coordinate 2,328 of QLIY01002711.1, read as the reverse complement.
ATTGAACTGTTTTGACGTTTAAGTGACAAGTGAAATGTTTGCTATTACATGATGTGACCTTGGAAAACTCGTGTGCTTCAAAGTGTCTGACAAAAGTAAAAGGACTAATGTCACCAAGTACCTTGGACTTCAAATAGATGATAAGCATACATGGAAAAATCATATATCATGATATGATCATCAAAAATAGATAGGTCAATTGGTAGAACTACTAACACTGGAATTTGGCTGGCGCCCGGTTGAAAATTGTTCGATAAGTGGCGCAACGGAGCATAGGCGTTTATGGTGCTGACTCGGCAATGGTAAAAATGATTGCTGAGTCAGCACAATAAACCCCTATGCTCCGTTGCGCCACCTATCGAACAATTTTCAACCAGGCGCCAGCCAAATTCCAGTGTTAGTAGCTCTACCAGGTCAATTGGGATAATTGCTAAAAAATGTCAACAAACCTACACTTTTAACTCTTTACTATGCGTTGGTTTATCTACATCTTCAACGCTGTGTGTTAAACTGGGGACGTGCTTACTTCACCCATTTGGCCCATATTCAAGTACTGCAAAATAAGGCAATAACACTAACTTCAGAATAGGCCTACATCTGCAGTCAATACATAAAGACCCACGCATAGTTGAAATTAATGACACGCTTCAGCTGGAAAGATATAAATTGATGCACAAGTTCGATAAACACCGTCTGCCGGGTGTTACCAAATACCGCATGTAAACACATGATGCCGCATGCTCTTTCGCCTAAAATACTGCATGGTATGTGAAATGTGAAAATACAAGCCCCAACAAGGATTAATTAGACTAGATCGTGGTATTATTTTAATTGCAAACCCTCACCCAACCCGAATAGCTGTAACCGTTACCGCTTTCACAAGTCCGCAAAATCATATTTTCGTGAAAGCATATTCAAGTCCTTTACAACATCCTGTGGTGTGATAACATGCGGTAAACCACGCGGTCACAGGCGGTAACATGCAGTTTTAGTACCACCGCCTTCTGCCTTCGGTGTCCAACCAATATTTCACACCAACATCCCATGTCTAAGATCACAACACCAGGCACACTAAATTCGAGGTACAAACAAACTCAGGAAATGCCTGCAATACTTTGCATTTAACGTTTGGGCCCAAGCTCCAAATTCCGCAAAAACAATTATCTACTCCAAATTCGGCTTCAATGTAAAGCGCAGTATCATACAATAAAGTTGTTGACAAATACGCCCTTGTCCGATCACATGTTGTTTTGAAAAAAAATCCTGTTGCGACATCGTTTTCCTGTTTTTCCACACGTATTTTCGGTTTGTTTAGTATTGATCCACCCGCTCTCTTTTTTCTGTTTACATTTCGCTTATTTTAGTTCGCTGCTGCAATGCATCTTTTTTCTTTTCATCTGTTCTCTCGACATCGTTTTCCTGTTTTTCCTCACGTATTTTTGGTCTGTTTACTATACTTTTCCACCCGCTTTCTATTTTTGTTTACATTTTGCTTATTTCAGTTCGCTGTTGCAATGTTGTTTTTCAATCCGTCGTTTGAAGTTACGGTTGGCATTTGTTTCGATTTTTTCCTGTTTCATCATTCTGTTCTCCTTTTTCATTTCCTCACATGTTTTCGGTTTGTTTACCATTTTTCCACCTGTATTTCTCCGCATAATCAAGCCTTGTTCAAACACTATTTTTTCCTTTTAATGCGTATTCTTTCATTTCCATCATTACCGGTTTTTGTTACTGTAGTTCATTGTTAGCTGATACGTTTTATTCTGGGTTTCCCACCACAATGACCTTTTTTGTTTCGTGCCCTTTGCTTTGTTTCTTCTGTATAAATTGTAGTACACTTGCTTGTCGATCCATCTCTTTTTCGATTTCGTTCTTTGCTTAAATGCAAATCTGCTTATTTTCCGCAGGGTGATTCTTTTTCTAATATTTGCATGTTTTTTGTTCGGTTCTTCAATCTTACTAGTATTAAAATCGAGGGTGGCTGAATAGGTGACCTTAGGGTCTTTCGCCATCCAGCGGATTAAACCAGGCCCAAATAAACTTACTTACTTGTGCGTTCGCTTGCAACCTCACCACAGAACGTACCCAGTATACTTCATCATTAAAATATCAGAACACTTCTCGATGAGATTAAAGGTAAAAATAACGGCCCAGCTATAGACGTAAAAAGCGACATTCTTTTGTTTCAAACGTTTCGGCAAATGCTCATGCCATCATCTAGGACAGTGGTTCTCAAAGTATGGGTCGCGACCCAAACGTGGGTCGCGCAGGTTCAAAAAATGGGTCGCGCTATGGTGGTTCAATTCTACCCAAACGAACTATTACTGC
>QLIY01002710.1:4496-16774 GCA_003260075.1 Phallusia mammillata | reverse complement strand
AAAATCAATATGTGTCCCCTTCAGGGAAGGGGACCCATAATTACTACTGTTGACCAGTAGAAAAGTTGTCTTTTAGACACATGTTTGGGGTGATATAAGTAATCACCTAATCATTACTTGCAAACATAAAAACATGTGAAACCAATTATAAGTTACAAAATGATTTTTAAATTTTTGCAATGCACTAACCAAGAAAATATGAAACTCCTGGATAATGTGCAAGAACAGCCATTTTCAAAATTTTCACTTGGAACCCGTGGGTCACCAATAAAATTTATAATGATCAACGAAGAATAAATACACATTACATTTGTAAATCTTTGCAAGTGGCAATGTTCACTGAGCAAGCATATAAAATAAATAGACAAAAAAAATCAACAATAACATATGACTCATTAGACTAGGGTACTATTAATTATTGTTCAAAANAACAATAACATATGACTCATTAGACTAGGGTACTATTAATTATTGTTCAAAAATGTTCCACAAGCAAAAATAATGTACTTGTTTGAAATCTTCTGGATTTTGTTATAGCTAAAAATTGATCAACTTTTTCATTTCGTTTGTTGGAATGAACTTCATCTCGTACAAGTTGAAATATTTCTGGATCACGTTTACTTGCACCTAATAATTAGGAAAAAAACTGTGTTAAAAATTAGGAAAAAATGTTGTTGTGTAAAAAAGTAACCATAATAAAATGTATAGATGAGGAAATTGCAATCAGTTGGATAACAATATATTAAAACATTTCCTTTTTCTACACCAGGGGTGTCAAACATGCCCGGTCATGAGTTTTTGTTTGGCCTGTGTAGTAACTTTAGAAAAATGTGTTTTACTGAGGCATAATACTCTGTTGGACCAGTGAGGTTACATGATACAATCATACTCTGTTAGTGGTATATGTACACTGTTTTGATAGGATGTCGAAATAACCAATCTTTAGAATCAGCAATTGTACGCCATTGTTTTCACACAAAACAATAAAGCATGGTTGGTTCTTTTACTCTGATACACTGTATATCTGTTTGTTATTTATCACATTATTGTTTTTTTAATGTAGTTAATGAACATTAGGGATGCGTCGAGCCGAGCCAGAACCCAAGTACTCGGTACCGAGCATCACTGTTTTTATGCTCGGTGCTCGGCCAACCGGTTGCACAAACTGACCCGAGCACCAAATTTGCATATTCAACATACAAATATTTTTTTGAATGGGTACACCAGAACAAAAATGACGGTTTATTTAAATGCGTTATAAGTGTAAAAACGCGTACTTCTAGGGCCTGTACAGCTTTAATACATCACTGGTGATGCTCGGTGCTCGGCCAAACAGAACACTTGCAGTTTTGGCCCATCCCTAATGAACATTTTACTTTTGTTTTATTCATGCAATTTTTTGTTGAATGTATTTGGCCCTCAAAGTTGTTTATGTTTAACACCCCTGATCTACATAATTAATTTTCTCTTGTTATTGTACTTGAAATTAATTTTATATTATTTATGTTTATAGCGGCACCTGATTTGAAATGTACATGCTTCCTTTTCCGTGTCAAATCACAAATTCATATAGCAGCACAGATAACAAAAACAGGAAACAGTATTGGTAACTAATGTTCACTGACAACCACATGCTAAAGAACTTTTTTACCTTTCCAGAACTGATACATGTCCAAATCAGTATTATGTAAAAATTTGTCAACTTGAAAATTGCGAAACCCAAGTTTACGAAGAAATTGAGTCTTCAGTCGAATGTCCATGTCTTTCCATGCTCGGTGAAAAGCATCTTTGGAGGATTTCTTTATTGGCGCCTTAATGCTTTCACTAAAAAACATAATAAGATAAATATTATGCCAAGGCAGTAGTAATGTTATGTTAATGCTACTGATTAATGTACTTCCAAATATTGAAATCTTGGAGGCATAAAATTTAAAGAACCAATACAAAAACTTTTTTGTAAAAGTTGCACAGCTCATATCAAAACTCTTCGGCTGTCATCTTGTTTTTTATTATTTAAGTTTTTGTTGTTCATATCTAAGTTATTCAATAGAGTAGTTGATCATTTACTTGCAAATTAATAGCCGGGATAACTAACACTGGGTATTATTAGTCCAACGTGTACAAAAAGCATGAATGGACTTGTGTGCATACTCTTTCTTCCGGCAGGGTTTCGTTTAGTGGTTTCTTTTCCTGTTAAACCCCACGCTCTTTCCCTAACACAGGTGGGCAGTTTATAGGGCACCCTTGACTGGTCCCACCCCTATTTGGTTTTACTTTCAAATGCACTAAACTTTCTTGTAAGCCCCAGTCATTTAACACATTTTAATGACGGTGTAGCTGTAGCACGTTTGGTTCTCATCCACTAATTGTGCTATGCACTTTTATGCACTCCATAAACAAAAAAAATTAAAAAAAAATTAAAAAATTCACTGGTGGCAAGACATTGCCTTAAGTCCTATATTTGTTTTTTGCCTGAAATTATTCGACCTGGTTCATCATTCCATTATTTACAAGTAGCTGTTTAAAAGGAAGCTCTGCACATCTAAGTACGAAGAAATTTGAAAACCAACACTCCATGGAACAGTGTAATAAACATTCTATGCCATGCTACTGCTCAGTGTCCGATGTGAAGATTGCAGGTGCACCATAAGCACTGTGTAACATCAAAATCTAAGTTTTTCATGAGCTTAGCACTTTGTAACCTGACTTTGTTAAGTGAAGCCATCGCTGATTTGTGCCAATTGACGAACATTGCTTTACCCCAGTTGTTTATGTGTTTTATGGATCAATAATTTTATGGCTAGAAGTATAATATCCATGTGAAGTTACACATGGTAATTATGTGTATAAATGAAATATTGTTCACTGATGTTTGCTGCCCAACAAAAAGCAAAGTATGACCTTCTTAAAACTGCAATGTGTTTTTGATGAAATTTATTGCACTGAAAAATATGATCGAAGGCAGGCTCTCAAAATTACCATAAACTGTATTTATCCCAATATAAGCAACATTGTTTTTGCTCTACAGTTGTGCCACTTATAATCAAGTGTGACTTACATTTTTAGGTTAAGCTAGTTATTTATACACCCCTGTGTTCGTTATTCGTGTTCTGCAAGTTAACATACACTCTGCAAGGCAAAGTTATTTGCTTGGCCAACAAATAGTTGTACAATGTGACACCATATAAATCTTTATGATACCTTACCTTGAAGATGCCATGGTTTGTTTTACACAAGATCAATGACTTAAATGATGTTTCCAACAAAAATCTTTCACCACTTCATCAAGTTCCAGGTTGAACTAAAGTTGCACAATGTTACAGCTATATTTTGTAAATCATAAAAAATATCTAAAAAAGGATGAAAATGTTGAATCTAACCAATATAGAGCATATGAAGTGTCAAAAGAAAAAAACTTTCAATACTTTTTATCCATCCATGCAGATGGAAAATGTTTGGTTACAAATTTATCAAATCTGGTTGCTTAAATCAAATGTTTAGTGACATGTAGTGGCATAAACAAAAACATCATTTCCAATCATAAAATAACACTTAAAAGTTCAACAAGGTCATCAGAAAATGAAACAAAAAAATAGAAACTGTCCACATATCCTTCTAGCAAGTTGCATTTTTTATGACAAAGGGCACAAATAGGAATAAGACTTTTGACAGTCTAACACAGTGGTACCATTTATCTCTATAATGCAGCTAATTTATCGTGATATTAGCTTATTGCATTTATATTGATATAATTACGATATTTGTTTTCTGGTGCTACACTTATGTATATATTTGTTTTAAATCACAACATGCACAAAATTAAGGGACAGGCCTTCAAACTTTAAAATTTACTAATATGTGTGTGCATAATAAAATCAGCCATTGGTAGAAAAAAGGCCCAGGTACGTGATTTGGTCACAACTTTTCACATTTGTCTTTCGTTGCCAAGCTGTGGCGTTTAACTTTTGTTCACAAACTCTCCCTGGAATATAAATTCCCCTGTAGGGAAACTCCATATTTATATTTACACATACCTTCTGCAGCAGGCTGAGCACCAGAGTAAAACCTTAAATCAGTCGCTGTACATTGTTTCACAACATAAATGCATTTCGCTGATGCTTACATCTAAAATACTGATGATGGTATAGTTAAATAAAACCAGAAACGCACAAAACTCGTCTGCCTTTAGTAATAAATGCAACTGCAGACCGCGAACCAAAGTGCCGATAAAAACATGTTAAACTAGGGGGGGGGGGGGGGGGGGGGGGGGGGGGGGGGGGGGGGGGGGGGAATTTGTACAGAGCTGACATGTGCAGTGTACGAGGCAGGCAACGGTTCATGTGATTCTGCTTTCTTTCTTTTTTCTTTTTTTTCACGGGGTTCGAACCCAAGACACTCCCGGGGACGAATCCGGATCAGATTTTGGGGGGGGGGGGGGGGGGGGGGGGGGGGGGGGGTTTCGACGGGCTCACCACTGACACAGAAACTTGAACAAAATTATGTAGTTGCAATTTTTAGTCCTTCGGTTAGTGTTGGTTAGATCGCGTTGTAACGTATTNTACAAAACAATCAACTTCTGGAGCAATTAATATCCAATCTGAACACGCAAGGTTGTAAGACCTTCAATCTCACAGCGTGGCTGCTTTAATTTGCGCTGAGAGCTAATGCAGGACTTCAAGTTAACAGTTATCTTCTGAAGTAAAAGCAAATCACAAAAGCTCAACGAAATTCCACGTAGAATAGAACTTTTTTTCTTCGTTTGGCCAACAATGCAACTATACTTTTCCGAATAACTTCAGTTTGTTCAAGATTACTTTCAAATGCACAATGGAGTAAATTGTGCCTTTCTTTTTAGCGCTGTAATCTGTTTGATTTTTATTAAACATAATTAAACTTTACCGGAGGTTACACTAACTGCAAATGACGAATGACACAATTTAAATTAATAGAGTTAAGCGGAAGCTTTGCTAACATATATTGCTACAACATTTGCTAAAAAAAACGGGCAGATTCATCAGGTAACAGTTTCTTGATATTCTTTTTCGCAAGTGCTGTGACTATGCAGCAAACTATCGAGTTTACATGGCTAGGCATGCCCGGTACAAAATATTTCAGCGTATGTTCTTGATCCGCTACAACTATTTGTGCAAAACAAGCTTGTTTCCAATCTAACAAAGAAAATCAGGACTAATACAAATCTCGTATTTATCGTCAAAACCTAGAAGGTCGATTTTTTTAAATTCTACTCAGCCCCCATCAAATCGTTTGCAGAGCTGTTTTAATCTGTTTCGCGTCTCTACTGTTTCTGAACTACAGCGCAACCAGAGTTGACTTGTTAAGGTTGGCCTGACAACTCAACTGATCCGTTTGAAACACGATCTTCTGAGGACGCCTGAACAAAAGCTTCGTCCCGATCGTGTCGAGACGGCGGGTCGATTTTTACCAGGCCGTACAAGGGTGACGTTTTACGCCGAAGCACAAGACGAAGCAATGCCTGCTTTGAAACAGAAACTCTCTTAGTTGCGAAGTTTTACCCGTAGAAAGGAAAGTTGATTTCTCGAGACATTTTAGCTGTTCTGTTCTAATGTAACGTTTTGAAATTGGAAGGTCACCGGTTCTGCACACTTACAAGAATTTATAGAAGATTCTTCTATTCTATTGAGCAATGAGCCTTTTCTCTCCCGTTTACCCCTTGACAGGTTTCAAAGAGAAAAATCACTCCCAAGTTCAACACACTAATCCCACATACATAAAACGTTCTGCTTTCCTAAATCTAAATTCGATCAAAAACCATGTTCTTGGAAATATGAGAACATTATTCAAAGTGCCACGTCCAACTCTGAATTACATACACTTGTTGCGTAATTAAATTAAAAACTTTTACCAGGTTGTACGATTTTTTACCTTTTTGAAAAAAACGTATATATCTGCCAAACTTGTTAAAGTCGAAGTTAGAGTCAAAGGGAGAACCGCAGCATTCATTAACTTTTCCACGTTTGTTTATCAGGCTCTGCTGCGTAACGTATCTCAAGCATGCAAAGCAGCGTTTTATATTACAGAGTTATCAAAGTCTACCGAGCAATTTATTTGGTACAGGACGAGTTTCAAAATACCGATAGAGTGATTCGACAACAATAACAAAGNACATAGAATGCTGCCAAACTTGTTAAAGTCGAAGTTAGAGTCAAAGGGAGAACCGCAGCATTCATTAACTTTTCCACGTTTGTTTATCAGGCTCTGCTGCGTAACGTATCTCAAGCATGCAAAGCAGCGTTTTATATTACAGAGTTATCAAAGTCTACCGAGCAATTTATTTGGTACAGGACGAGTTTCAAAATACCGATAGAGTGATTCGACAACAATAACAAAGCTGGTGGGTTGGGGTCGCTGGACGGCATTGATGCGTGACAGGTAGCAGACCATGAATGACGTCACACGACCCACTCACGTCAGCGCAGTTGATGCAAAGTTTGATTTTCTGCGATTTATCAACTAAGAAACTTTGTAACATATCCGCTCGCAAACAAACAGTTTGAATGTTAAATTTGAAACCACGGTTATAAAACATTATAACTGGTTATCAAATCGCAGCACGACAGACCTACAAAATACGTTGTATCGAATTAAGTCAGCCTTCAAGCGTTTTCGAGCGGCAAGGCATTGTTTTACAACAATCACTCTCCTATAAGCTCATAGTCACATTTCGCTTGTTAATAACGGTGTAGCTGCAGCGCGTCCATTTTATTCCTCTAATTGTGTCTTCCACTTTTTTGTGCGTAACAACGTGCTAACGTTGCTGCGTTATTCCCGACTTGGGAACTTTATTAATGTAATTGTGTCTCCATGTTTCATTTTATCAAGAGAAAGTAACTCTCACCACAGAAGTATATTCCGGGCTTGGTCAAGTGCAAGTGCAGAGCAAAGCATGGTTCAGTGAAATTAAACGACTCAGTACTCCACCTGGTGGAGAAACAAAAGCGTTCGTGCCCTGACGGCGAGTTGAAGTCACTACAAAACGATAGACGTTACCACGAAACAAAAAGAAAGCGTTTCACAATGAAGAAAAATTCACAGGCAACGCTGGGTCGAAAACTAAAGCGATATTTTAAGTAAAGTCCAATGTAGCAAAATTACAAGTCTAAACACAGCGAGTTACATTCATAAACACTATATTGCTGCCATGTTTCGTTAAAGGTTTGAAATTTGAAGGGCCGTTAAAAAAGTGTGAAAGACATTGAACTTCCAAACAAGTTCAACTAAGAAAGTGGTTCCCAAACATTTTATATTTTCTTCAAAACGGTCCCTTTGCCATTATGGGGGGGGGGTGCGGTCCTTAAGCCTAAATGTGTATTTAATAAAAACGAAAGTTGATTGCATGATTTTAGCTAGTTATGTAAAATTGCCCATAATAATCACCCAAAGACAGCATGTTATGTCACAAACAGGACAAAAACATTACGATTGTGCGGCGATTCTTAATTCTCATTTGATTTAAACTTATTTAGTGGCACAAACTGACGCCAAATCAGATTATAGAATTACTTCAACCGCTTCGCGGTCCCCCCAAAATTGCCTCACGGACTCCTAAAAGACCGCGGACCCCAGTTTGAGCCCGCTGAACTAAGAGAACCTTGAATGGGTGACCAATTTATGAGAGCTTAGTTGTTTGTTAAACACTTCTCTGTCAATATCCAACATTCTTCAAGAAAGCCACTCCCAAATTCCCATTAAATCTAATATCAGCTGCAACCAGCTAACAAACTTCAAGCCAAACTGAACAACGAAGTTTTGCCTACAGACAAGTTTGTACAAGTTTCAAAAAACCGGGCTTCATTCGGGCCTGAGTTTGCACTCGGTCTTATTTGTGCCGCAATTTCAACAACCTTAAAGACTAATTTGTTTTTTGAAAAATTTTAGACAGGGTTTTGGGTTTGTATCTGGCCCGAGCCGAGTTTCGTTTTACATTATACGACCGCCCCCTGTCGATTTTTTTACAACTGTCGATTAAGATCCCATTACCCACCCATTATGACGTCACACATAAGTACGACGCTCGGTTAAAAACTGCTTATGTGGAACCGCCTGCGACACACAACGTCAAAAACATTTTTTATAAAACAGGAACAAACTTAAGGCAATTATACGATGCTACAAAAACAGTTGCGAAGGCATATTATGAATTATATTTCTCGAGTAACGCCCGAACGTCTTTTGCTTCAGCAAATAATACAAATAAATACAAATGCGTCTGCCAACAAGATTTCCCTCTAATATGTGTAGGTTGACCTCCATTCAAAAAACTCCTCGACTTTTATCAGTAAGCTGCATTTGTCACGTTAATGGAACAAACATAGAATGATGGGTTGCAAAAGTAAGTTAAGAAAAAACGTCACCGGGAAAAAGAAAATGTTGTTTTAGTCATAAGCTCAAAAAACTGACACTAGATGGATATTTTCTATGTGTCATGGTTGGTAGTAATATTATATTACTAAAGATGAATGTAATAATACGCAAAATACGCACGCTGTCTGTTGCGCCGAGAAGTGAATCAGTATTTTGATTGCGAATATCATCATGTCGTCGTAACAACCGTACGCTCCAGTTAATCTACAGAAACAAAGCAAAACTGACCGATTTCGTGTTCCGGTCAAACCCACCCTAATACATTACCACCGTGGGGGGGGGGGGGGGGGGGGGGGGGGGGGGGGGGGGGGGGGGGGGGGGGGGGGGGGGGGGGGGGGGGGGGGGGGGGGGGGGGGGGGGAAACTATTTTCTGACAAACAAACTTGTTCCCAATTCATAAAAAGACTAATTACGTCACTGTCAAAATAACTTCAACCAGTTTTCTTCAAATATTCACAGTTTAAATTATACCTCGTCTGAACCAACGTCTACTAAAGGAAAACCCTTTTTGCAATAAAGTCTATACATATTTCTGTGTCCTTTACCTAGAAGTTTTATATAACTTCTGTCCTCAGAAAGTCTCTCTAAGTTAAACGTTCGGAAACGCAAAACACCTATTAGACTGTTTCTGAATTACAGCGGAACCAAAAGAGACTTGTCAAAAAGAAGGTTGGACCAACAACGCAACTGATACATTCAAGCTTGGCCTTTTTACAACACCTGAACAAAAGCGGCGTGCCCAGACAGCGGGTTAAAGTCGCCATGCCGTGCGACGGTAGAATGCAGAATAAGGAAACGTTTCACGCTTAAGTGCCAAACTGAAATTCAAGCGATTTCGGCCAAACTGAAATTCAAGCGATTCGGTACAGCACTACTTTGTAATGTTTCAATGTAGTTGTAAAGAGATTAATTCGAATCCACCTTTAATTTTTTACAATAACATGACACAAAATTAGGGAATTCCCCGTTAATAGTTTTCATAACTCATTTGTGATTAATTTTAATTTCACAAAAGGGAAATGTAGAAAACATGGGTCAACTAATTTAAATTAAAATAATTTTCTTTAGAAAATAAAAAATGGCTGTCATGGTTATCTTTAAAAACCATCATGTTGCATTTATTCTTACATTTCTACTCTTGCATTAAACCGGAAAAGCGAAAAAACAAGTAATCTAACAACAAACCGTTTGCGTAACTGACAAATTCGATTCGCAAAACAATTTCTTTTCAATCTGTTTCGTGTCTCTACTGTTTCTGAACTACAACGCATCCAGAGGTGACTTGTTAAGGTTGGCCTGACAACTCAACTGATCCTTTTGAAAAACGATCTTCTGAGGACGCCTGAACAAAAGATTCGTCGCGTTCGTGCCGAGACGGCGGGTCGACTTTCACCAGGCCGTACAAGGGTGACGTTTTACGCCGAACCACAAGACAAAACAATGCCCGCTTTGAAACAAAAATGCTATCTTTGTTGCGAAGTTTTAACTGTAGAAAGAAAAGTTTAATTCTCGAGTCATTTTAGCTGTTCTGTTTTAATGTAGCATTTTGAAAATGGAAAGTCATGGGTTCTGTACACTTACAAGAATTTACAGAAGATTCTTCTATTCTATTGAGCAACGAGTTCTCGCCTTTTCTTACATGTTTACCCCTTGACAGATTTCGAAAAGATTTCGAAGTTCAACACACTGATCCCACATACATAAAACCTTCTGCTTTTCTAAATCCAAACCCGATTGAAAACCTCTGTTGCAGGAAAATATGAGAACATTATTTAAATTTCCACCTCCAACTATGAATTACATAAACTTGTTTCGAAATAAAAATAAAAAAAATTTCCGGATTTTACGATTTTTCACTCGTTTCAAAACACATGTAACGTACATTTGCCAAACTTATTAAAGTCGGAGTTTTAGATTCAGAGGGTGAACCGTAGCATTCACCAATTTTGCCACGTTCCTTTATCTGGCTTTGCTACGTAACGTATCTCAAGCATGCAAAGCAGCGTTTTATATTGCAGAGTTAGCAAAGTCTACCGGCAAATTTATTGGTACAGAACCAGTTTCAAAATACCGATAAAGTGATTCAACTTGGCAACAATAACAAAGCTGGTGGGTTGGGGGTCGCTGAACGGCACTGATGCGTGACGGGTAGCAGACCATGAATGACGTCATACGACCCACTCACGTCAGTTCAGTTGATGCAAAGTTTGTTTTTTTGCGATTTATCAACTAAGAAACTTCGTAATATATCCGCGTCGCAAACAAATTGTTTGAAAGTTAAATTTAAACCACGGTTGGAAAACATTATAACTGGTTACCAAATCACAGCATGACAGACCTACAAAATACGTTGTATCGAATTAAGTCAGTCTTCAAGCGTTTTCGAGCGCCAAGTCAATGTTCTACAACAATCACTCTCCTGTGAACTCATAGTCACGTTTTGCTCGGTAATAACGGTGTAGCTGTTTTCCTGTTTTGGCGAAACTCGTACTTCGGTGTTTCTGCTTGGTCAAGTGCAGAGCAAAACATGGTTTAGTCAAATTAAACGACTCATTACTCCATCTGGTGGAGACGCAAAACGGTTCGAGCTCAGTAAACATGTTTAAGTCAACAGATCATGCAGTGGTAGAATGTAGAGAATAAAACGTGTGATGCTGAAAAGACAAATTCACTGGAAACATCTATTCGAAAACATAAAAGCTATTTTTTTTGTTAAATTCTAACTAACGCTTGCATTGCCAGTTTCAAACTTTAAACATAATAAGTTTAATTTCTAAATACAAAATTGCTGTCATGTCAATGATAGTTTGAAAAATGAAATGGTCGTTCAAGTGCGTTCGGCATTGTGCATCAAAACCGCATAGACAATATACCGAATTGTGAGAAATACTGCAGATTTGGCTACTCGAAGATAAAATTTTAACATTTGGAGTAAAAATTCATTTAACGCCACCAGTGAAAGCAGCTAATAAAGACTTTTTTGTCATTTTTGTAAAAATCTTTTGCTTGCTGGAATGAAAGGTTTGGACCTTTGCGTACTTTGCAAATTTACGCTCCCCCCCCCCTATACCGAATTGTGAGAAATACTGCAGATTTGGCTACTCGAAGATAAAGTTTTAGCATTTGGAGTAAAAATTCATTTAACGCCACCAGTGAAAGCAACTAATAAAGACTTTTTTGTCATTTTGTAAAAATCTTCTGGTTGCTGGAATGATAGGTCGGGACCGTTGCGTACTTTGCAAATCTACGCATGACTTCAAAGGCATCCATCGGAAACCAGGGAACTTAAATTTCACATCATTAAGGCGACATGGAATATATTTTTTTAACTCATGAATTCTGCACAATTCACTTTTATCACTTAACGACCATTTTTTTCAATGCAAGTTTGAACATTGTGCCGCAATTTCAATGACTTTTAGGTTTAAGTAGAGCTTTTTTTAAAAAAAACTTTTCAGGCAGGGCTTTGGGTTTGTGTCTGGCCCGAGCCGAGTTCGGTGTCGTTTTACAATATACGACCGCCACCCGTCGATGTTTTAACAACTGCTGTTTAAGCTTCCGTTACCCACCCATTATGACGTCATACAGAAGTACGACGCTCGGGGAAAACTGCTCATGCCAAACCCACTGCGACACGTCAAGTTGAAAACATTTTTACAAAAAACAGAAACATGTCATCTACGTTATTTTCGTACAACCTTAAGGCAATTATGAGATGCAGCAAAAATAGTTACGTAGGCAAATTATAAATTATATTTCTCGAGTAATGCCCAAACGTCTTTTGCTTCCACAGAGAATACTGTAGCGAAATTTTGTTTGCTTGTTGTTTTTTTGTCACCATCATTTATTGTTGTCATTCTTTTTCGTTGTGGCAC
>QLIY01002708.1:0-16785 GCA_003260075.1 Phallusia mammillata | reverse complement strand
TATAGGACGTCGAAACGTCGGAATAAAAATACTTTTGCCAGAAGAGCTTTATAGACTTGATACTATGCCTGGCAGCAACAGCTTATTTATGATGATATGTTACCTAAAGAGGACCCGGTGTTTGGAATCTTGTTTTTTTGTTGGGTTTTAGACAAAAGTTGCCGCAAAAACCTTTAAGCAAAAAGCCACATAAAGATATAAAGACAAGTTTTCACAACCTAAAACATTTGCTTTTAATGCTAGATGCCTATTGGTTGGGCTTGGACAAAAACAACGGATTTCGTCGTTGGAAATGGGTGGACGGAAACAATTTTGTTTTGCTACGGTGGCTTAATCGTACATGGACACCAAAGCCTTCACCACGTTGTGTTGCCTTGTCAACACAGACATGTGGACAGATTTGGCACATTCCTGGTGAATACTGGTTTCAAACAACATGCTGGAAACAGGAGTCATGCATAAATTTGAATAAAGTTTTATGCCAGGAAAGTAAGTTAATTCAGATGTATTTGCCATGGATAAATTACTTGCTTATTGTCGTGGTTTCAAAAATCTCGCCCTGTGTGCTGTTTTATATTTATTTTTAACCCGATCGTTGTCACAGACTGATATTTAACTTATTATAGTCAGCATCCTCATAGTTTACATTTAAACTGTGTAATAGGCACGCCTGGTCACATTAGGCACATTGGAGTCTAAAACCTACGATAAGTGGAAAGATAGTGTGGCAAAATTAGTCATGTAGACCCTTACACGATGAGCAAAGTGTAGGTAATGTGAGCACTTTTCAATAACCAATCCCAAAATAAATACAAAACAAAATTATTTAAAATACTTTTTTTGTTTAAAACAACTTAATCAGGTTAATATATCACTATGACCAACCAAAAACAAAGAAAGAGCACAAAACTAGTTTAAGTCATTTTTTGGTTCGAAACAACATAAACAGCGATTAATATCTCACTTTTATGCTAAAATTTCGTGTGTATCTTAGCAGGTTGATTGTAGTTTTCACTTTTAACCTCTAACTTTCTAAACTGTAGACAGTGTCAACAGTTCGACCTATGAGGTCTTATCTGTGCAGCTGTTGAAAAGAGATCGGCCGTATATGAGCTATTATAGCCACGTTAGGACAGTCCAGTTTTTTCGTTTAAATGTTTATCCAAACAAAACTATCTANTTTTTCGTTTAAATGTTTATCCAAACAAAACTATCTACCAAATTTATATCAAATGTTTTTTAAAATGTTTATCTAAATTGTCGTATAACAGGTTGTGGATGTTTGAACGGTGGTTCTTGTACTTATGACGGTAGTTGCAACTGTCCTTCAGAATTTGTCGGAGAAAAATGCCAAACATGTAAGTAACCTGTTTTGAAGTACTACCGTATACAACAAAAAAGTGATAAAAAACCAAATCATGTCGACTGACAAAAATCTTGGAACTGTGCAAAGTCATTTTTACTTTGGTTTTAATACCTTGTTTTAATCCCACCTTACATATGCGCCAAACACCATCCGTTACATTAGCTTAGCATCGCATAGTTCAATCAGTCAAACTGTATAACATAACAGTAAAATAACAACATAAAATTCAAATAATAATTGTAAGCTGCTCTGACGACAATTGCATATTCTATATAAAAGCGATGAGATTTGAATCTTTGTCGCTCGATTGCATGTGTGGCTTTATTTTTTATATTTGCATATATACGTAGGCCCAAGGAACTGTGTAATCGATAAATTTGTTCCTATGATACTTAGAAAAGATTGAAATCATGAATACTCCCAGGTCAATAAATTGTCAATCAGGTAAAATACATGATTTATGCGAATTAATTTGCGCCTGTGACCGCTGTTTTGTTTATTATTTAGTCGTTGTCATTGACAAAATATGCTTACTTATCGTATGCCGTGTTGCTTCAACAGCTGCCAACTTTTGTGACTCTCTTCCGTGTTTAAACGGAGCAACATGCCACGCGGATAGAAGATGTCAATGCAGAGAAGGATTTTATGGCACTCGATGTGAAAATGGTAAAATATTGTACATAATCTGTCATCTGGATTTTACACTTTCCTTGGCAGGAAAGTAGATAACTTGTCAGTTTGCTTTTCAGTTTACCACTGTCCAACCCTACCTGCTCCCTTAAACGGCAATATTCAATACATTAGGTTGGAATCCGCGCGTCGCGAATACGGATCACGTATTCGAGTAAATTGCGATGTCGGGTTTAAACCAAGTCGAGATGAAGAAATTACTTGTCTTGGTATGGGGCAGTGGTCTGGCGAGTTACCAAGTTGCACAGGTAAGTGAGTGGTACATTCAATTTGCCTATTGTGATCATTTCTACTATTTTGGGTATTTTCTAAGCACAGCTTTTTACAATTTGTTATGTTTTTTTTTGTATTAAAACCAAGGCATATTTCTTTAAAAAATAAAATAATGTTTGTGCAATGTTAAGTTTGTTCTGACTTTTCCACCATGTACAACTTTTATTTCTTTATAGTTTAGTCAGTAACTTAGTTGTAAAATACCCTTAAAGTGTGTTCAATGTGTTGTAGTTCAACGATGCAACGACCCCCCCCCCATGTTTGTGCAATGTTAAGTTTGTTCTGACTTTTCCACCATGTACAACATTTATTTCTTTATAGTTTAGTTAGTAACTTAGTTGTAAAATACCCTTAAAGTGTATTCAATGTGTTGTAGTTCAACGATGCAACGCCCCCCCCCCCCAACGGGCGTATTGACTATCAAGGGAGATTTTGGGAAAGATTTTATATGGGACAGCGCGCAAATGTTATTTGCAATCACGGTTATCGAACAGATACTGAGGAGTTGATTTGTGAATCTGGCGGGTGGTCGCCTTCTTCATCGCCAACTTGTAACGGTAAGTTAATTTAACTGTCCTGTATCGATCAAAACTGACTTTTATGACTTTGGTTTTACTTTGTATTTTTATGATTTTTTCTAATATACATGTTTCCACTTCTTTCGCTATGAAATCTTGATAATTCAGATGAAACTTTTTCCAGCTGGTGGATATAGTAATGTAGATGTGTCATTTGTTGTATATAGATAACCCCAGGGGTTAAATGTTCCTGTTGACGCCAAAACCCCCCCCCCCCAAACAACTTAATCAGGTTAATATATCACTATGACCAATCTAAAAACAAGGAATAGCACAAAACTATTTTAAGTCAATTTTTGGTTCGAAACAACATAAACAGCGGTTAATATACCACTTTTATGCTAAAATTTCGTATGTATCTTAGCAGGTTGATTGCAGTTTTCACTTTTAACCTCCAACTTCCTAAACTATTGTAGACAGTGTCAACAGTTCGACCTATGTGGTCTTATCTGTGCAGCTGTTTAAAAGAGATCTACCGAATAAGCTATTATAGCCACGTTACGGTAGTCCAGTTTCTTTGTTTAAATGTTTATCCAAACAAAATTATCTAACAAATTTATATCAAATGTTTTTTAAAATGTTTATCTAAATTGTCGTATAACAGGTTGTGGATGTTTGAACGGTGGTAATTGTACTGATAAAGGTAGTTGCAATTGTCCATCAGAATTTGTCGGAGAAAAATGCCAAATACGTAAGTAAACTGTTTTAAGTTACACCGTATACATACAGCACGAAAAAGTGCTTAAAAACCAATCACGTCGATGTAAAACACTGACAAAAATTACACAACTGTGCAACGTCATTTTTTTACTTTTGTTTTCGTAACTAATTTTGATTACAATGTCTTACATATACGGAAAACGCCGTCCATTGAATTAGATTATCATCACATAGTTCAACTAATCATACTTCACAACATACTTCTGATAATAACTGTAAGCTGCCCCTACGAAAATCACACTCTTCTTTTCAAGAACGTTGAGATTTGAACCGCTGCCGCACGAATGCATGTGTGGCTTAATTTTTTGCATATTTGCAGGGCCAATGAACTGTGTGATCGAAATAATTTGTGCTGGTGACCGCTGTTTTGATTATTATTTAGTTGTTGTCATTGACAAATAAACTTACTTATCTTACGCCGTGTTGCTTTAACAGCTGCCAACTTTTGTGATTCCCTTCCGTGTTTAAACGGAGCGACATGTCACGCAGATGGAAGATGTCAATGCAGAGAAGGATTTTATGGCACTCGATGTGAAAATGGTAAAACAATAGGCAAAAACTGTCATCTCGATCTTACACGTCATTTGCCGAAGTAATTTTGGCTTTTCAGTTTACCATTGTCGGCAATTATCTTCTCCCTTGAACGGCAATATTCGTTACATTGGATTGCTGTCCCCGCATCGTGAATTTGGATCACGCGTTGAAGTGAAATGCAATGTCGGGTATGAACCAAGTCGGAATGACGTAGTTACTTGTCTCGGTATGGGACAGTGGTCTGGAGAGTTACCAAGTTGCGTAGGTGAGTGAGTGGTGTATTCGAGTTGCCTACTCTGATCGTTTCTACTATTTCGGGTATTTTCTAAGCACAGCTTTTTATAACTTGTTATGTTTTTGTCACTTTGCCCGGTGTGGCGATGTATTATAAACAAGACACTTTTCTTTAAAAAGTAAAATACTCTGTGTACAATAAACATTTGTTTAAAAATTAATTGTTTGCCACAAATGCGGTACATACATGAATGTTCAGCCTCGAAGGAGTTTAATTATTATCAGAGGTGTAAGGTTTAGATATGTTACACAAAGGCCTGGCGACCTGTCAGCCCAGTCTAATGGTATCTCTTGTTTGTTTTAACTTTTCCACGACCTACAACTTTACAGTTTAGCCACTGACGTAGTTGTAAAATATCTATAAAGTGTTTAATGTGTTGCAGTTCAACAATGCAACGAGCTGAGGAATCCAACCAACGGGCGTATTGACTATCAAGGGAGATTTTGGGAAAGATTTTATATAGGACTGCGCGCAAATGTTGTTTGCAATCATGGTTATCGAACAGATACTGAGGAGTTAATTTGTGAATCTGGCGGATGGTCGCCTTCTGCATCACCAAGTTGTAACGGTAAGTCAATGACGTTTATGACTTTGGTTTTACTTTGTATTTTATCAATTTTTTTCTAATGCACATGTTTTCCACTTCTTTCGCCATGAAATCTTTGATAATTCAGATGAAACTTTTCCAGCTGGTGGATATAGTAATGTAGATGTGTCATTTGTTGTTTAGCTAGATAACTCCAGTGGTTAAATGTTACTGTTGACGCCAAAATCAATACTGCTTGTTGCTTAGGACACCCCTGGTGGTCACAATTTTTGACAGATGCAGGTTGGAACACAATTTTACCCATAGTTTGAGTCATCATAGTTCGGTATTTTTTAGTTTGAGCACAGAGCCCCGTTAGTAAATACCATAAACCCCCTCATAAGTGGAAAAATATCTGAACAAGGGTCACGAACCAAAGTTCGGTCGTCTGATGATACTTGTGGGTTTCCTGTGTTTGTAAAAGGGAAGTCTACTTCATAACTGCGCATCGTAGTCTTGGATTTCCAACAGTTATAAACTATTGCATTATAGTTATAAACTATTGCATTTTATGACTACACTGTTATAACGTTTTATTGTTATTTCGCTTGCAACGCGACGAGTTGTGAAAGCGATTAAAACTTGTCAAAATTTCTGGCTAATCAGGGTGGTTGATGAAAAAGGAGAATAATTGCGGCCGACTCTGACCAAGGCCATTTCAAGAAAACTATTTTTTTAAATAGTTTTCTGTGTTTGAGAGATTTTCTGTGTTTGAGAGATGAAACTGTGGCCAAAACACTTTTTAGATGTATCTATGGGTGGAATCTAGTAGTACCGGTATCTGTTAAGTTTGTTCTGACTTTCTGACTTTTCCACGACCTACAACTTTAACTAATTTGTAGTCTGGTCAGTTTAGTAGTTGTAAATACCTTTAAAATTTGTTCAATATATGTTGCAGTTCAACGATGCAACGAGCCGAGGAATCCAACCAATGGGCGTATTGTGTATCAAGGGACACCCCCCCCCCCTAAGTTATTTGTCGCGTTACAAGCGAAATAACGTTACAAGCGAAATAACCTTAAAACGTTATTACTTATACTTATAACATTTTAATGTTATTTTGCTTGTAACGCGACAAGTTGTAAAAGCGATTAAAATTTGTCAAAATTTCGGACTAATCTGGATGGTTGATGAAAAAGGCGAATAATTGCGGCCAAAACTGACCAAGGCCATTTCAAGAAAAGTATTTTTTTTTCAATTACTTCTTTGTTTCAAAGATGAAACTGTGACCAAAACACTTTTTAGGTGTATCTATGGGTGGAGTCTAGTAATATCTGTTCAGTTTGTTCTGATTTCTGACTTTTGCACGGTCTACAACTTTAACTAATTTGTAGTCTGGTCAGTAACGTAGTCGTAAAATACCTTTAAAGTGTGTACGATATGTTGTAGTTCAACGATGCAACGAGCCGAGGGATCCAACCAACGGGCGTATTGTGTATCAAGGGTCACTTTCAGAAAGACTTAATGTCGGACAACGCGCAAGAGTTATTTGCAATCCCGGTTATCGAACAGATACTGAGGAGTTGATTTGTGAATCTGGCGGATGGTCGCCTTCTTCATCACCAACTTGTAATCGTAAGTTAATTCCACTGCCCAGTATATTTTTAGGTTTTTTATACTCAAACACTGTACACATTTGTGGTAACAACAATAATCCTTTTTTCCTCTTCCCTGAAGTCGCCCTGTATACGCCTTCTTGTTCTGCGGAAAAAATGCGCACGGGTCGAAATGATACAGACCGACAAATGAAGGTTAAGATGCAATAAGTCTCGCGCATCCAAATTTTTTAAGAACGCATCTACATTGCACGCAGAAGCACGCATTCCACACGTAAATATGTGACATATAGTTTAACGTTTAGACCAAGTATTTGTGGATGTAGTACCATGCTCAGCACCATATTGATGTCCCTGACATTATTTTTGCATGTATGTCGTGTAATGAGTGAAGGAACCAAAGAATGTTCCAATAGAAAAAAAAACATTTTAATTTTGTATACACCACGTAATTCACTACTGGCTGCAATTTATTTTTAAATTAAGTGGATACTGATGTTGTGGCCTAAGATTCAAATAACTCATATGTAACTTATTTTAACCTTCAGTACCCTTTTAATAGAAAAGTGTATTCCATGTTTTGTAGTTCACCAATGCAATAAGCTGAGGAATCGAAGCAATGGGCGCCCCCCCCCCCTTCTTGTGGGTTACCTTTGTTTGTAAAAAGGAAGTCTACTTTATAACTGTTCATCGCAGTCTTTGATTTCGAATAGTTTTAAACTATTGCATTATCATGATTTTATGACTACTGTTATAACCACGGTTGCCATACCGTCCTTATTTCTAAGATTTCTCCTTACTTTGAAGGGCTATGTTTTAGAAAAGTTTATTATCCACCCCCCCCCCCCCCCCCCCCCCCCCCCCCCCCCCCCCCCCCCCCCCCCCCCCCCCCCCCCCCCCCCCCCCCCCCCCCCCCCCCCCCCCCCCCCCTTACAAGTAAAAGTATACCTAGACCTGAGCTGTTGTGAGATGCACAATGTATTTTCTACGACGAACAAGAAGTGACTGAAACAGATTGTTTCTGCCAAAGTATTGTATATGATATGTCATGGCTCGTATAACTGTAAAAGATTTGTTCAAACACGTTTGTTTGGTTTCGTATGAAAATTCATTTTTCGATTGTCCTTATTTTTGGTTTCAAGTCAATGGCAACCCTGGTTATAACGTTTTGATGTTATTTCGCTTGTTACGCGACGAATTGTAAAAGCGATTAAAATTTGTCAAAATTTAGGACTAATCTGGATGGTTGATGAAAAAGGCGAATAACTGCGGCCCAATCTGACTATACCCTTTTTAAGAAAACTAATTTTGCTTCTGCCTTTTAAAGATGAAACTGTGACCAAAACATTTTTAGGTATATCTATGGGTGGAGTCCGGTAATATCTGTTAAGTTTGTTCTAAGTTTTCAGCGACCTACAAAACTTATTTGTAGTCAGTAACGTAGTTGTAAAATACCTTTAAAGTGCGTTCAATGTGCCGCAGTTCAACGATGCAACGAGCTGAGGAATCCAAGCAACGGGCGTATTGTATATCAAGGGCAACTTTCAGAAAGACTTAATTTCGGGCAACGCGCACCCCCCCCCCTGTAATATCTGTTAAGTTTGTTCTAAGTTTTCAGCGACCTACAACTTTAACTTATTTGTAGTCAGTAACGTAGTTGTAAAATACCTTTAATGTGTGTTCAATGTGCTGTAGTTCAACGATGCAATGAGCCGAGGAATCCAAGCAACGGGCGTATTGTATATCAAGGGACACTTTCAGAAAGACTTAATGTCAGACAACGCGCAAATGTTATCTGCAATCCCGGTTATCGAACAGATACTGAGGAGTTGATTTGTGAATCTGGCGGATGGTCGCCTTCTTCATCACCAACATGTAACCGTAAGTTAATTCCACTGCCCAGTATATTTTTAGGTTTAGTATACTCAAACACTGTATGGGACAGTGGTCTGGAGAGTTACCAAGTTGCAGAGGTGAGTGAGTGGTGTGTTCGAGTTGCCTACTCTGATCATTTCTAATATTTGGGTACCCCCCCCCCTGGTCGCCTTCTTCATCACCAACTTGTAACCGTAAGTTAATTCCACTGCACAGTATATTTTTAGGTTTTTTATACTCAAACACTGTACACATGTGTGGTAATAACAATAATCATTTTTTCCTTCCCCCCCCCCTTTTCAAAGTGGCGATTCCAAAATCAAACAAGGTAAATTTCTCAAAAACGTAAAATACTATGGCTACAACAAAATGTTTTTAAATTGATCGTTTACTTACAAATGCGGTTCATATGGCGACTACCAGTCCAGTAGTATTTGTTAAGTTGTTCTGACTTTTCCTCGATCTACAACTTTTAATTATTTACGGTCCATCCAGTCAAAAGGTGGGCAACCTTTTTGCATGCGCAGGCGAAAAAGTAGCAATATATTGTGGGGACGGGCCGCAACGATGGCATGCAATAACACAGCAGTGTGGGCAAATTCAAATACACAATGATTTTATGTTTGTACGTAATAATGCTTATTCTTAGCAATAAACTAATAACTATTGACGTTCAATGTAACCAACTCTTTAGTACAAAAAGAGGCTTAAGATATGCATTCCGTCCGGCCGATCAAAATACGATACGAGTCGCGGGCAGCTCAAAAGTTGCTCGTAGGTGGGCCGTAGGTTGCCTACCCCTAATCTGGTCAGTAACGTAGTTGTAAAATACCTTTAAAGTGTGTTCAATGTGTTGTAGTTCAACGATGCAATGAGCTGAGGAATCCAACCAACGGGCGTATTGAATATCGAGGAACACTTTCTGTCGGACAACGCGCTGATGTTATCTGCAATCCCGATTATCGAACCGAAACTGAGGAGTTGATTTGTGAATCTGGCGGGTGGTCGCCTTCTTCATCACCAACTTGTCATCGTAANGTATTGAATATCGAGGAACACTTTCTGTCGGACAACGCGCTAATGTTATCTGCAATCCCGATTATCAAACCGAAACTGGGGAGTTGATTTGTGAATCTGGCAGATGGTCGCCTTCTTCATCACCAACTTGTAACCGTAAGTGAATTCCACTGCCCTATATTTTCCCACCTATTCCAACTTTGAATCTGCTTTGTATTTTATTCAATTTTTTCTTATATAATTTTTGTCCACTTCTTTCGCCATAAAATGTTTAATAATTTAGATGAAACATTTGCAGCTGGTGGATATGGTAATATAGATGTGTCACTTGTTGTTTGGATATTGATTAGATAACTCTAGTGGTTAAATGTTACTGATGATCGTCAAAACCATACTGCAGTACTGCTTGTTGCTTTGAACACCCCTGGAAGTCACAATTTTTAACAGCTGCCGGTTGGAACGATATTTACAGTTCGAGTCATAATGATTCGGTATTTTTTTGCTTTGAGCAGAGAACCCCATTAGTAATTACATTAGCCCCCTAAAAGTGGAAAAAAAATATCTAAACACTGTTCAGTTTGAGTCACGAACCAAAGTTCAAACGTCAGAATTCTCGTGTGGTTAACTGTGTTTGTAAAAAAGAAGTCTACTTTATTACTGTGCATCGTATTATTTGATTTCGAATAGTACAAAATATTGCATTATATTCATCTTATGACTAACTGTTATAAATAACGTTTTAATGTTATTTCGCATGTAACGCGACAAGTTGTAAAAGCGAATAAAACTTAAATTTCTGGCTAATCAGGGTGGTTGTTGAAAAAGGTGAATAATTGCGGCGAAAACTGGCACAGCTCATTTTACGAAAACTAATGTTTTAAAAGCTTGTGTGTCTATGGGTGGAGTCTAGTAGTATCTGTTAAGTTTGTTCTGACTTTCTGACTTTTCCACGACTTACAACTTGAGCTTATTTGTAGTCTGGCCAGTAACGTAGTTGTAAAATACCTTTAAAGTGTGTTCAATGTGCTGCAGTTCAACGATGCAACGAACCGAGGTTTCCTACCAACGGGCGTATTGTGTATCCAGGGACACTTTTAGAAAGACTTAATGTCGGACAACGCGCAAATGTTAAATGCAATCCCGGTTATCGAACCGAAACTGAGGAATTGATTTGCGAATCTGGCGGATGGTCGCCTTCTTCATCACCAACTTGTAATCGTAAGTTAATTCCACTGCCCAGTATATTTTTAGGTTTTTTATACTCAAACACTGTACACATTTGTGGTAATAATAATAATCCTTATTTCCTCTTCCCTGAAGTCGCCCTGTATAAGTCTTCTTGTTCTGCACAAAATGCGCAAGTCGAAATGACACATACTGCCAAACTAGGTCATAGCGTACACAAATTTTGAAAACACACCTACTCGCGCACGCATTCCACACTGAAATATGTAACATATCCGTATGCGACCAAGGATTTGTGAATGTAGACGGCCCCTGATATTATTTTTGCATCGATTTCGTGTAATGAAGGAAGCAAACAAAAAATGTTTCAGAACAGAAAATAACAGTTGCATACAACACGTAATTCAATACTTGCTGCATTTTTTTCAAATTTAGTGGATAGTACCTTCGGTGCATTTTAATGAGAAAACTGTATTTCATGTTTTGCAGGTTATCGGTGCAATAAGCTGAGAAATCCAAGCAATGGGCGCATTGTTTATCAAGGGACACCTTTAAAAAAATACAATATCGGACAGCGCGCTCATGTCCGCTGCAATTTCGGTTATCGAACAGATACTGAGGAGCTGATTTGTGACCCTAGCGGATGGTCCCCCCCCCCCCCCCCCCCCTTGTTCGCGGTTACGACAAAAATTCCTTACCTGAAACGTTACCAAGCGGAAGCAATATCACAATTGAGGTAATATGTACTGTTGTTACTGTTTTATGTTAATCTAGCCATTGTTCACTCTTAAAAACAACTTGACAACAAGGAGTTTTTGGCTTGCGCTTTATTCTATAAATTAGGGCCATAAATATCTTTTTGAAAAGCAACCCTGCAAAACATACTTTCATCACATCTATTGTTTAGGTTAATATTTTCGTCAATGATTATTTGGTTGATATTTGCAGTGTGCCAATTCGACGCATGACTTATTTGGCGAAAGTCAACTGAATTGTGTGAGAGGATTACCCCCCCCCCTGTTAATCTAGCCATTGTTCACTCTTAAAAACAACTTGACAACAAGGAAGTTTTTGGCTTGCGCTTTATTCTATAATTTAGGGCCATAAATATCTTTTTGAAGAACAACCTTGCAAAACATACTTTCATCACATCTCTTGTTGTGGTTAATATTTTCGTCATTGATTACTTGGTTGATATTTGCAGTGTGCCAATTCTACGCATGACTTTTTTGGTGAAAGTCAACTGAATTGTGTGAGAGGATTTTGGGACCACGACCCAGAAAGTACATCTTGCCACGCCCCCTGCACACCTCTGCAAACTCCAGCCAATGGTCTCTTTGAATTTCTGGATTACGCAAATAGCAGCATCAATAGATGGAAATGGGGTTCACGAATCAAGCTGTCATGTAATCCCGGCTACAAACCAAGCAATCGAAGCGATATTGTATGTCAAGATGGATGGTCAAGTGAAGCCACGTGTGAAAGTATACTGCATGGTTGTTATTAATGCAAAAAAGACACATTTTGTTATTTAGCCTATGTACAACTAACCAAATTGTAACAATGGGTGGAAAAGTAACTTACTAAACTACAGCCGCCTAAATATGTCCCAATATTGTTAAGATACTGTCCAGCAGTTAAGTGAGTGAAAACAAACTGAACAAAAGCATTGGTTTGTATCACACATGGTAACAACTTATATTCCCCCCCCCCAAACTCCAGCCAATGGACGCTTTGAATTTCTGGATTACGCAAATAATAGCATCAATAGATGGAAATGGGGTTCTCGAGTCAAAATGTCCTGTAATCCCGGCTACAAACCAAGCAATCAAAGCCATATTGTATGTCAGGACGGATGGTCAAGTGAAGCCACTTGTGAAAGTATACTGCATGTTTGTTAGTAATACAAGAATGGCATATTTAGCTTATGCACAACTAACCAAAGTGTAACAATGGGTGGACAAGTAACTTACTAAACTACAGCCGCCTAAATATGTTCCAATATTGTTGAGATGCTGTCCAGCAGTTAAGTGATTAACGTAACTTTGCAAGCAGTTAAAAAAAACTGAACAAAGGCATTGGTTTGTATCACTCATGGTAACATCCTATATTGTTGAACCGAGGAATAATTTTTCTTCTTATGTATAGAACCTACGAACAATTTTGTTTTGGTAAAATAACAAACGTGTTTTCAACACAATTTATGTACTTACATGCGTAAAAGTATTGCAAATTGGATATTTTTAAACCGCTTGACAGCTTTTTACTAGATTCAGTTTATGTATTTTTAGCAAAACCATGTCTTTTGTACGGAAGTGACCTTCCTGGGGGAGTAAAATTTGTTGGATTTGAACTTGAATATTATGGTGAAAGAGAATTTAAAGTTGGTGCATCGGTACAACTTGAGGTATGCTCAACACCCCCCCCCCCCCCCCCCCCCCCCCTCTATCAAAAGATAACGCCGGCTAAAAATCGGTTTATTGGCTGTAAAAAGGATTGGCTTAGTTAGATATATTAGCGCCGAAACAAAGCTAAAAAGCTAAGATGTTGTTTTGAGGTGACAATATTTATATTCATAGAAAAGAAGCGGAATCAACAAGAATTACCCGAATTAAGAAAAATTAACATTAAAATAATAATAAAAATAATAATAAGCTAATGAAACTTGTCATAATTTAAAATCATTTTCTTAACCACTAATTAAAGTTGCAGATTATATTTGCAGATATAATTGTTTTTAAACTATTTGTTTATTTCAAAGAAAATATCGTCGAAAAAAGAGACGATCAGCGTCACATTTGATTTTGTTGAATTGATAAGTGAAGACAGATCTGTTGGTCACCACCCTGTTACACAGGCTGATTCCTGTAATCTGTTATGATATTACACTTATTTTTTTATGTACTTAAAGTTCGACGAAACGTTAAAAATCTAGTAGATTTGACCCCCCCCCCCCCCCCCCCCCCCCCCCCCCCCCCCCCCCCCCCCCCCCCCCCCCCCCCCCCCCCCCCCCCCCCCCCCCCCCCCCCCCCTTTCACATCCTACTACTGTGTTACGCCATCTGGTAACCATATAATAAGAAATATTATGTGAATAGGGACACAAAAGGGGACACATCTTTATTTCCCTCTTTTTTTCCATTTTTCTCCGTGGAAGTTTGTCCACGCACTTTTGGCAGGAAATCGTTGATGGATTTGGATAAAACTTTTATAGATATGGTCATGTACATGTGTCATTTGTTTTGTTTGACGCTATAGCCTCAGTATCTACCTCACAAGCCCCCTAAAATGGGTGATTTTTTAAACAATGTCCAAATTGAATGACATTTTAACAGTTTGTTTATTTTGCCATTTGTAGGAGTCGATTGTTGTGTTTCACCCTGTAGCCCAAAATTTATTCCACCAGCCACCTAAAATGGGTGGATTTTTAACTAATGTCCAAACTGAATGAAAGTTGGTCAGTTTGTTCAGTTTGCCATAATGAGATGATGATTGTGTGTTTTTTACCCTCTAACCCTAATATTTTCCCCTCTAGCACCCTATAATGGTTGACGTTTCTAATCAATGTACGAATTATATGAAATATAGAGGGGTTTATTTTCAATTATATGAAATTTAAAGGGATATCTATAAAGTTGTTTTACCCTGTAAGCCCCACCTTGACCCCATTAACCTCTAAAATGTTTTTAATTTCTAATTACTGACCGATTTTGATGAAAATTTGACAGTTTGTTCAAGGTGCCATTTTTAGGTTACAATTATCACGTCTTGCCCTGCAGGCAGTTCCCACATTCGTCCAAAAAATTTGTAACTTTATAAAATTCATTTTATAAATTTCTTGAAATTTGGACAGTTTGTAGAATATGCCATTTTGAAGTGTAAATTGTTATGTTTTACCATGTGTCTCCACCGTTTACCCCACTAACCCATAAAATAGGTACATTTTGCAAGTAATGGCGGAATTAAATGCGACTTGTATAGTGAATAGTGAATAAAATACATTATTTACAACTTTGCATGTGTGGGTTACCCATGAGTTTCTTTTCGCAGAAACAGCTAAGGTTATGAAAACAGTGGCTGATATGAGATCGATTATAAAACAGAGTGGGATGTATAAATAAACTTATGTTAAGAAATAGGTCACAGTGTATGTGCAATGACAATATGTGCTAATCCACCCTTCTAGTTATAAAAGGGATTCATCGTAATTTAATGTGTTTTTTTCACCAACGGCCTTTTTCACCAAGTGTCTTCTTGTTTTTGTTTATAAAATACTGAAACAGTAGGTTTTATATTTTAAAGAGCCCGGAAGCACACCAAACGACATTCCGATCACATCTACCATCCCACCAACTACAACAACAACTGATCTTCCGTTGACTGATCTTGGTATGTATATAAAATTTCCCCCCCCCCCCCCCCCCCCCCCCCCCCCCCCCCCCCCCCCCCCCCCCCCCCCCCCCCCCCCCCCCCCCGGGCGGGCCATTTATTTATTTATTTTCAAATTCCGTGTAAAACACCTTAAGCACCCAAGTGGTTTTATATTTCATCGCTCCAGATTTGAAGTTTTCTTTGCTGCTACATGTTTGTAACAAACAGGGCATACAGGTTTATCACTTATTTCGACTAAAAAATAAGAGTTGGAAGACCCTGGCTCTATTACTGATCTGTTTTTGTTTTCAAGAATATTATTTAAATAACAATATAAGGATCGCACGCTAATCGCTCTAAAATCAATAATAAAACTAACAACACATGGCAAATGATTTGTTACTGCAAGGTGGCGCAATCCAGTGACTGTTACGTCACAATTATAGCAAGTGGTTGAATGCGTGGCATTTTTTGTAAGTTTGACGTCATAGTGTGGAATGGGAAAATATTGAATATAAACTACCAATAAAGTCATTTCTAGAAAATATTTGTACATAAACATTTTATTGTTTTTTATGCTATGTTGTATACTTAACAAAGATCTGACGGGGGCCACATTAAAAAGTCAAGCGGGCCGCATGTGGCCCGCGGACCGCAGTTTCCCCACCCCTAATATAAATCCTACCTTCTGATCAAAATCCAGTTAACAGCCATAGGAAAAAACTATCATTTTATTTAAAAGAAACACTACCTAAATTGCTCTTAAACCAACAACATGTTTCAGGTAACTGTCCATCTCCAAGAAATAACAAAAATTTAATACAATATCGAGTCCACAGCGGTCAAGTGAGAATGTATAGATTTCGATGTGGACCCGGCTTTCGAATAAAAGGAGACAAACGAGTTGCTTGTCTGGATAACGGAGAATGGGAAAAACCTACTCCAACCTGCATTTGTAAGATTTTTTTATTAAAGTTGTGTAGCCATTCGTTTGTCTAACTTTGTACGTTTACCTTTGAACAAATTGGAAGTAAGAAGGTTTCAATGTATAGATTACGATTATCCACAAACGTAACCGTGACGTTATCGCAAGTATTTTCAAATGAAAAGGATTAAAATTAGATTAGAACATGTTGACTGCAGCTCCATAAACAACTGAATAATATCAGTTAAAAAACGACAAAATGTATTTAGTTGTTTGCTAATCGTCATATGCCATCATAGGGTACGACATAGTTAGGAATAATGGCTGTGATCGCAAACATTCAAGTATACAGAGCTCTTTTGGCAAATGTTTGCTTCAAAAATCGCTTCAACAAACGAATTTGCCAAACAAATTTTTTCAAGAATCGAATTTGTTTTCAAACCGTTTTAAGAAACAAGTTCGTTTCCAAAATCCTTTCGAGAAACAAAATTGTTTCGAAATCCGCTTCAAGAAACAATTTTGCCATAAAAATTGTTTTAAGAAAAAAAAAATTTTCGAAAATGGTTTCAAGAAATTTGTAAAAAGAACATAAACAATCTCCTTAATAATACTGATAATATCACGTGTTAAAAAAACGGACGACAAGGCGTTTAAAGTAATAGGTTTGTCTTGCTCAAATGTTTGCAGAACCATATTCACTGTGTTTCGAAAACTGTTTCAAGAAATAAATTTGTTTCGAAATTCATTTCTCGAAACGAGTTTACCTTAAAAATTATATGTATACTACTAATTATATGTATTTCAGAATGTAAACT
>QLIY01002706.1:0-16803 GCA_003260075.1 Phallusia mammillata | reverse complement strand
TAGAGTTACAGGATTTGTGTTGCACAAAAGAAAAAAATGGAAATAAGCTGAAGAAGACAATAATACAGTAGAATTGGAAGTTTGGTGAACAATGGAACCGCGAAGTAACACAACATCAAAGACGTAGTATTGATTAAACAATGACAACAACAAGAAGCAAATGTAAAATGAAAGAAATATGTATAAATAATAAACACGAGACAAAAAATCCAAACTATGCATCACACTATCAAAATCATAAAATTAGTAAACACGAATCGTCGTGCATACAACTACCAACAAGGGATGCGAGGATACACGCATTTGAAAACAATAGTGGTTTAACCGTCAACATTTATAGTTTTGCAATAATGTGGCTTTGAAGGAGTGTAAACCAAGGTTTCTAATTTTAGTAGAAATATCGTTCCAAATTTTTGGACCACGGTAATGTAAAGACTTTTGGCCGAGGGTTGTTTGAAATCTAAGGATGAACCTGTAAAATTTTCGTAAAAATTCATCGAATGTCGAATGTTTTTTAAAACTCTAAACTGTTTTTGTTAGTAGCCTACATTGTCTATGACGCCAAACACACAATTGTTGCCAGTCAATGTTTAGCCATTGTTGTGTACAACTTATATTAAAACGATACTTAAAGAAAAGTTCCCAGGTCGAGTCAAAAACACACAAATGTTTTTCTGTCCAAATGTTTTATTTCACAACACCAGAGGAGCAAGCAATAAAGCACACACCTACAACGAACTTAACAGTATATATGTACAGTGTCACTTTAAATGAAAGATATTAGGGTCCTAATAACTGATTTTTACCTATTTGTAGCCATAATTAAGATGAAACTACATGATTTTGTGTAACACATAAATGCATTATGTACGTCAAACACACATTTAGCAAGTCAGAAGGTCGAAACGCATCGACATGTAATTATGCCAGGCTTGGGGCAGAATACGAATCTTGGTGGCCACAACTGGTTTCGAAAACTTGTTGGTCACGTGTGTATCAATGTCAGTGTTTCCCTTGAATACCTGCGGTTAAAGTACAAACGCGTTTGAAGAGATCTAACCGGTAGTAAACAATTGATTTAAGACTTGGAAATTCAAGCAATTTTTTTTTAAATGTAAGTGGTAGACATCTTTGTTGTGTAAATTGCATAAATAGGCACAGTTAGGCAGCAAAAAACTGTAGGTTAGAGTGACATAATTTTACCCTTACCGCAACATTTCCGGCAGCATCTTCCACAGGTATCCAGGCACTATCATAGGGACCTTGGTAGGATACTTTATATTGGGTCACCCATTGTGCTGCACTCTTGTCATTTCGTCCTTGTGTTACCACTCCGAAGATAGATGTTGCCTTTTCCAAACTTACTTGGATCCATTGACCCACTTCATCTGCCAACAAAAAGAATCTCTTAAACCAAAGGTAAGGTATAATACACAAATGCTATTTTACAACTTTTGGTATAATTGGGGTGAAATTTGTTGAGTCTTTCTTTTTGAAACAATCAGAAAAAGATTTGAACGACAATTAAAAATCTTTCGTTCCAAAGTTTAGCATGAGTTAAAGTTAAATACGACGATGTTTTGTAATTATGAGTTTACTTTTTCCGCCAGCCCACCCTCCGAGACTATCGAGTCGTGCAGTCCGAGGAGCATGAACGTCTAAAGATTGGTAGAAAGACGAAGCAGTAATAGCTTTGTCCGGTATGGTACCACTCTTTAACCCCAACAAGCAAGAGCCTGTAAAGCGTATTATTCGAAAATTATACAGAAAGAATTCAAATTTCAAAATAGAAACAAAACCAACCTGCTGGTTTACTTCCACTTACATCACTACCTAAAAACAAATTACATGTTTTACGACTAAGTTGCTCCGTTTTTTAAGTCTGTTGTCGGTTTATGGTTAGACCAATATCAACTAAATAATTACGTAGGTTACGTATATAAATACGTAAATTACGTAGTAAATATCTACAACGACTTCATACATTTAGCGTTGCTGGAACATGTTTGAGTTCCACACCCGCAGCAACATCCACATCCACATCCGCAACCATCTAAAAATCAAGTATTTTTATTACCTTTAAATATGTTAGCACACGTCAACAAACAAACACTTACGACAAAGGGCCGTCAAGGCAAAAAGCAGAATTGCTACCTTAATCATCGTCATCGTGAAGTCCTGATTTTTTTAATAGAGAGCGCCGACGTTTAAATTTTGCGCAAACTCTTGTCCAAATTGTCACTTCAGAGACAACTAAATTTAACTATTTTTCAACACTGTATTTATATCATTTGCGCTTAAACGAGAA
Source organism: Phallusia mammillata (assembly GCA_003260075.1). NCBI lineage: Eukaryota > Metazoa > Chordata > Ascidiacea > Phlebobranchia > Ascidiidae > Phallusia > Phallusia mammillata. The sequence goes on along the minus strand of QLIY01002706.1, from coordinate 14,495 downwards.
CAATAAAAATCCACATATCCATATGGAGGAGAAGCCAAAATTGATTTGTACAGAAACAATAACGACCACCAAACGCGTAACCACATCCTCTTCCGATTGTATTGTTGGACAGCTTTGAACAAATGTTAGCAAGAAAGATGTGCACATTTTCTGCTGCCTGACGGAGCGAAAAAGTAGAAAAAAATACCATCTCCGTTTTAAACTATAGTTCTTGCTCCCACGACAATGCTCAAAACCATAAACAGTAACAACCCTCCATACTTAAAAATCTTTGCCCTGACAAAGTAGAAATACAATATTTCCGTTAAAAAGTTCTTGCAGCCACAACAATGCTTAAAACCATCAACAGCAACAAATTGTTTTGAATCAAACCGTTGTCGCCTGTCATATGCACGAAACATAGCTTGTTTTCACTTGCTACAGTTTGCACACAACATTATCAAAGGGTGTAAAGAAACGGTTTTAGTTGTCCGTTAGTCACTTTGCTTTCTTCGCATAGCCAAATGTTAATTTATGTCAAGATTAACAGTGTGGATGCCCAACAAAATACAATGAAATCGCATACTCTCTTTGCTAATGATTCAGACTGCAATGGTAACTAACAGCTCAACACATTGAACCGTGTACCGATGCAAATTTAAAGATAACTTAGGGAAACTGTACAATAACAACGTGGCTGCAAACTATTTTGGGTCCTTGTAAAAGTTTAAATTATTTTGTGTAAAATGTACTTTTTCAATAAAATATGATTAGGCTATAAAAAAATTGAACTACATAGAACTAATACATCAGTACCGGTAAGTTTTCCAGTTTATCGTACACCCACTTGATACAAACACACATCATATAATATACACACATATAAACACACATATAATTTTTTATCAAGGGAAACAGCAAAGAATGCTTGGTAATACAAACAGCGATAAAATTCCTATGATTTAAATCTTTTCGCGCCAATCTAATCAGGAAATGTGCACATCTTTCTTGATAACATTTGTTCCAAGCTGCCCAACAATTCAATCAGAGAAGAGGATGTGGTTACGCGTTTGGGTGGTCGGTATTGTTTCTGTACAAATCAATTTTGTCTTCTCCTCCAGATGGACATGTGCATTTTTACCGTTCTTGCTAAAGCACAAATGATATAAATAAAGTGCTGAAAATGTTAACATTTAGTTGCCTTCAAAGCTCTAGTTACAATTCGGACATGACTTTTGTGCAAGAAATTTAACATTGGCGCTCTAACTTTTTACAAAGCATTAGGACTGTATTATAAATATATGATTAAGGTAGCCTCTCTGCATTTTTCCTTGACGTCCCATCAGTGGCGGCTAGTGCCTAAAAATACCCCCCCCCCCCCCCCCCCCCCCCCCCCCCCCCCCCCCCCCCCCCCCCAAAAATACTGAGGGTGCTGGTCCTAGTTTTTAGTCCTAATAAGTCATAAAAACTGCCAATATATCAAAAAGCCACGTTCCTAGGTGTCAATTGTTATTATAGAAAAACAAAAAATGCAAATGTGAACTAGCAAGTGATCGATCCATTGTGACGTTATTATTATATCAACACGAAGTGATGTAGCACGAAAACACACACCACACAGGCTCGAAACGTACTAGCGATTGCAAATACGCGAAACAAAAATATTGAAGAAAAACATTGTTTCAAAAAGAAGATCGGAAAGAGAAAAAATCAGAAAGGTTATGGCAATGTCCACTGACTAACACACTTTTCATTCAGCGATTAATCAACCGTTTATTTTTACCCGCGAACGCCAATATGAAATTGAACAGAAATGTGATGGTAAATAACATCGATTACCCTTTTGGTTTTCGATTAAAGATGCCCCCCGAAAACGTAAGTAAACAAATAGAGTTACAGGATTTTGTGTTGCACAAATAAGAAAAATAATGGAAATAAGCTTTAGAAGACAAAAAATGCAAGACAATACAGTAGAATTGGAAGTTTGGTGTTAAACAATGGAACCGCGCAGTAACACAACATCAAAGACGTAGAATTGATTAAACATTGACTACAACAAATAACTAATGTATAACAAAAGATAAAAAATATATATATATATATAAATAATAAACACGAGACAAAAAATCTAAACTATGCATCACACTATGAAAATCATAAACTTAGTAAACACGAATCGTCGTGCATACAACTACTAATAAGGGATGCGAGGATACACGCATTTGTAAACAAAAGTGGTTTGACCGTCAACATTTATAGTTGTAGGCTGCAATAAGGTGGCTTTAAATTGCACTTTGAAGGAGTGTAAAACAAGGTTTCTAATTTTAGTAGAAATATCGTTCCAAATTACTGGACCACAGTAATGTAAAGACTTTTGGCCGAGGGTTGTCTGAAATCTAGGGATGAAGAGGTTTTCGCCATCAGTATGTCTGGTGGAGTGGGAAAATGAACCTGTGAAATTTTGGCAAAAAACTCATCGAATGTTGAGGGGAGTTGATGGTGGTGGAATTTGTGCATAATTTGAGCTATTTAAAGTTTGTTAATATCGGCTAGTTTTGATGGTTTAGTTTTGTGTGAATGAGTGTCATGTGGCAGTTTCTTTTGTTATAGGTTATGATTCGCAAGATATTATTTTGCAGCCCTTTTAATTGGTGAAGTACAGGTGCACTCCCACTCCCCCAGAAGCTGATGGCATATTGCAGTTTTGAGTATACAGGGCTATGATCTAAACTTTTGTGGGTTTTTAAATCGACATATTTTCTTAGCTTATACATTAGACCAGAATCTTTAGCAAGTTGTGTTTGAAGTTGAGTTATATGCTGTGATCAGTTTAATTTGTCATCCATTATAACACCTAAATATTTCATTTTTAGTTGTTGCCGAGATGAAGTAAAGTTAGTGTTTTGTGGGCATTTTGTCACAAGCATGTAGGATGTTTTGCTAATGTTTAGGGTCAGTTTGTTTACTCTCGACCAAAGGACTATTTGGTGGTTTGTTTTGATTTGCAGATTGCTTAAACTCCTATCAGTCATAATGAGATTATTGTCATCTGCGAACAGCGTAGTTTGCAGGTTGCTCGCAAGTGGGAGGTCATTTTTATACATTAACAACAGAAGAAAACCAAGCTTCGAGGCTTGTGGAACCCCATTGATCCATGTGTATTGGTACCGGTTGGTTAAATGTGACTCAAATAAATTTAAAACTACGCCACGTATAGCAAAAAACGTTGCATTTTGGACACTAAAATTTTGTGGTTTATGGTGTCGAATGCCTTGGTTAAATCTAGTGAGATGCAGCATGATGCGAGTCCCCTTATCAGCATTATGCATAAGTTGGTCATGTATAACATGGAGGGCTAGCATAGCGGAGTGATCTCTTCTAAATGAAACTGTTGTTCATACAATAATTTATATTTTTCGAGGTATAGATAAAGTCGGCAATGTATTATATGTTCAAATATTTTGCTGAATGTGGATAGGAGTGATATTGGCCTGTAGTTTGTGCATTTATTGGTATGGTCCTGATTTCTAAATTGGGATTAGTTCAGCAATGTTTAACGTATCTGGATAGATTCCCTGTTGCACGCAGTTGTTAAAGATGGTGCTTAAAGGCAGTGTTTCATACCGGAACGGAACGAAACGAAATAACGTTATTCGTTCTGAGCAAATTATTTATTTTGTTATTTCGTTCTGGACCGATATTTTCATTTTTTTCCGGTCTGACCGAAATAAATTTATAACGGTATTTTTTTGTAATTCGGCCTTAACAAAAGAACATTTCTTTATGGTCTTTACAGCTATTAAGCGAGAAAAGAAGAAAGTTACAACACACAAAAATTATTGTCGGGAGTTGTTACGTCACATAACATTTGTCAATGATGGTCAAACGAATGTAAATTGTAAGAGCTTAACGGCGCAAAATTTTCAGCAATTGTTTGATGTCAAGTGTTCAGAACGAAATACCGGAATGAAAAATAACGGTATTTCGTTCCGTTTCGGTATTTTGAATTTTTTTATTTCGGTATTTCGTTCCGGTATTTGAGCCAATTATTTATTTCGTTCCGGTATAACGTTCCGTTACGTTCCGGTATGAAACACTGCTTAAAGGATACGCGGTGACTTCCTTTGACATTTTAATNGAACGAAATACCGGAATAAAAAAATAACGTTATTTCGTTCCGTTCCGGTATTTTGAATTTTTTATTTCGGTATTTCGTTCCGGTATTTGAGCCAAAAATTATTTATTTCGTTCCGGTATAACGTTCCGTTACGTTCCGGTATGAAACACTGCTTAAAGGATACGCGGTGACTTCCTTTGACATTTTAATAAATTTGACTGAAATGCCATTGTGGCGTAAAGCTTTTTTCAGTCTAATGAGGCAATAATTGATAAACTTTCATGTGGTGTGGAAGGTGTTTATGAACAGAGACTGGAAAATGCTTTTAAAATGAAAAGTGTGTAGGATATTTGCTGTTGGTATTTTCTCCGCAAGCTTCTGGCCAAAGTTGGAAAAAAATCATTAAAAGTTTCCACAATTTCTTTCGAGTCTTGAGTTTTTGTTTCTGTCAGTTTCGATACATGAAATGGTGTTGTGTTTTCGTCGTTTGATATTTATCAAGTCATTAATCATTTGCCATGTCCTACCAGAGTTGTTATTGTTATTAGCCAGAAGTTTTTCTTTTTGTATTGGACAATAGCCTTGTTGAGGATGTTTCTGTATAAGTTGCAACGTGGGGCATTACCAAAGTTTTTATTACGATACATTTTAGAAAACATTTTATGTTTTACTGCAATTGACTTAATAATTGCCTTGCCTTGTTATGTGGTTCAGATTACAAATCTCCTTCAAATATTAGCATTTTAAACTAGCTTCGCAAATTGTACTTGGACATACCACCATGTGTAACTAAAGCATTCCAAAATGGTAATGCTACAGACAATGTATTTCCGATGTGAAATATAATTATACGTTATCGACTTGATTCTGTCTGGTCGATCAAAAAATATAATCACTAGAACTTGGTAATTACAGCTACGCCGTAATTACAGTAACGGCGCCTACACAAACGGGACAAGTGCCACGGCGAAATTTGACTTTAATCGACCTCGACAACAATGGAATTCACGACTGTAATTTTTCTTTGCAGAAACAACTTTGTGAGCTCGATAGCGACATCTTGCGCAAATTCGTGCGCCTGAACGACTGCATCGACGACATGCGCTGGCAACTCGAGCAGCGTGAAGCTGATCTTAAACGCAGCATGGAACAAGATGACGTCATCACCATCCAGGATGACGTCATGAACGATGCGGGACGTCCAAATCCATGGGAGGAGGATTTAAAACGGTTGTCCGAAGACGAAAACGACAACATCGAAGAGGATGACGACATGAAGTTTGTAGCTCCGGTTACCAAGGCAACCACGTCATACGCCACGTTGACGTCAGTTCGTAGCAGCAAGCCAGGCGTGACGAATAAGTCGTATGCCAATCCCACGCATGGGCATGTGGATGAAAAAGGAACAATGACTGCAGACAGAACGAAAGATCAACAGGAACACAGTCGGCAAGATTTTTATAGGTAAGTTTAACTCTTCTTGACAATTTGGTTTAAGGCAGTTGCAGAATTAAACCTTGATAAAGTATAAGAGCAAACTGACCAAAATGTGTCGCAAGGCCACAATCACCACATTTCAAAGTTAAAATACGCGTCTGTGAGCAGTTTTGTTTTGTCTTTTGGTAACTGGACTATTTTAAGCAAAAAAATCAAAGCCAGTATTTGCGTGTAAAACATGACTAGGTTTCAACTGATTTGCTCAGAATATTTACAACCGTGCATTGCATGTGCACACAAGGATTTCATATTTCGCCTTTTAGACTTTTTTCATGCAACTGAACGCAACGTAAGTTAAGACAAAACCTTGTAAACTAGGCTCGCTTGTATGTTCAGCCCACTGTTATCCACACCACGTGACGTTGGTAAAGTCAATTGAGCGTGACGAACTTCGCTCTGCTTTTTGCGGTTCGTGAGAAGGTGTGCCTTAATATGGCGCTGGTGGTTTAAAACTCTTGTTGAAGTGACAGTTGTGGGAATCTCACACAGGCCTTGTAATATACAGCTCGTAGTGAGCCAGGTTGAGTAAATGACGTTTCGCACGCTACTTCCATTTCACGAAATGTATCATATTGTGTAGCCCTTAGAGGAAACTTTCTGTTTCATTATGCAGCTTGTAGCATTTGGACCATATGTTTGGTGTCATGCTATGTTTTCTGAAAAACAACTAAAGCTTTTTTTATACTTGACAGTCTTCCAAACTTTAACTGTTTTCGAAATAGTAGCTTCTTGGTTGCTATTGTTTTTGCATGGATAAACGCAGCTACATGCGATGTCCGGCTTAGCCTAAATGTCAAGTTTTAAAATCTGTGCAGCACATAGTAACATTTTCCCAATGTCTTTTACTTGTAGAACCAAACCACTCAGGCCAACCTCTGCAAGCCAGGTGGCTTACACCACCTACCAAAAACAGCAACAGCAACATCCAGTGCAGCAGACTAACTACCAGCCCTATCACCAGCACCAGCGTGTTGTTCCAAACCAGCGGCCAGCCTCGGCGTCCAACGCTAACAAGAAATACGCCACTCGCGCTGTATCGTTCCAATCATCTGGCCGAGACTCGGCGTTTCGACCAATCAGAAGCAATCAGCAGTCACGTGATTCGGCCACGACATCACGTGACTCAAACCCGAGGGGCGACCGTGTTCTCGTCAGGCGAGTGTCGGACTTTCAAAAGCAACGAGATTACCAGAATCTGATTGACTTGTCACGTGTCAGAGGATCGAACCAATCAGGTGGTGGTCATCCGCAGCATCAGCAGCCGCAAAGACCTCAGATGAATGTGCCAGGTTCGCGAACCTCTACGTCATCTATTGCGTCATCTGCTTCGTCCAACTCATCTGCGTCATCACTTCGCTCTCCCACGCGGCCCTCTGTGGCGCGTAGCAGCAGTCACAAGTGGGCGCGCTTTGGCTTGGGCTAGTCTAGTAAAGCGCCACAGCCTGTAGTTGAAGCCAAGCCTATGGCGCCGCCACAAAGTCTTGTCACACAACAGCAGAAGAGGACAAGTCTCTCGCGGCGCGGTAATGACGTTATGATTCCACGTGACCAAAACGTCATCACGGTGTCATATAAGCGCACGACCGCAAACGACTCTGTCTATAGTTGGATCCAGAGTCAAGATGACGTCACGTATTTGTAACATGACGTCACTGTCACTTTTTTGCCTCCACGTTTACGCGTATCCACGAATTAAGCCTTCTTTTGCTATTGTCACTTTGGTTCGTTTTTTTTCGTTTGCCAGTGCTCTTATTTATCGTCCTTAGCTTATTTATCGTCCTTATGTCATCATTGTCATTGTTCTTAATCTTGCTTGGCACCGCGCAATGCAAGCACATCCAAGTACCGTACCGCCATATAATATAGATAACATCTACCAATGTATTGTGTGTTTCTCCTTGTCTTTTATGTAAGGAATAAATCTTGACATATTCGAGTGTTGCAAGTCAGGTTGTTTATATGTAGGTGCAAGGAAATGGTCAGAGGAGCCCTTTCTAAAAATAACCGCATTTTCTCGGTCTGTTTTTTTTTCATTGTAGCTTATGCATCGCGTTGGTGTTCTTTAGTGCAACATTTTTGCAGTTGTTGGTTGTAGTAACATAAGTCAAATTTTTTGCAGATATAGTGCTACGTGAACAGCGGAGTTTAAAAGTTTGTTTCTACACGAACGGGACTCGCGCAAAGCAGGAACATATAGCGTAGGCCTTTCAGTCAAGTTGCGTCATCCTAAATCTGGATCGTGAAACAACAGTGAAGGTTTCGCACAATAGCTGACGGAAAATAAAGGATGACATGCCTATGTTTGTACTGTGTCGATGAAACCCGAAACGAAGTAGATAATTAGGACTAAGGACATAGCTTTGGTGGGTTTCGAAAATCGGTTTAAGAATCTGTACTACTGATTGAGGTTCAAAATTAGCTGTTCATTTATCGTTAATTTGGGGAAAGTTTGTTACATCGTATAGACAAGATAATGCTACGATTATGCTACAACAATCGTTTTCCTTTGTGATTCGGATGGGGAACAAAGGGGTAATTCTCAGCATAGTAAATATACACACAAAGTTACGCGAGATTTATCACGCTTTACAGTTTTAAGAGCGCTGGTAAACCAGGGGTGAAAGCGAATCAAGATTGAATTAAAAATATTTACCGTTGTATTCGAAAGGTATTGCCCGTCGCTATATATTTTTTTGCCTTATTTTGATGTTTCCTGTGGCAAATTAATGCACAAACAATTTCCAGTATACACAATTTAATCAAACAACAGCATGTTTAAGCTGATGCGCCCCATATGCCTTGTGTTTGTTTGCAAGACAATTAAAATCTGATTGTAAGTTAAAATTAGTCATATTGCGTATCTCACAGTTCTTGTATATATTTGTCCAATCAGTGATTAATCGCCCCCTCCAAATATTGTCACAATCGACCCCTTGTTGACATCGCCCCCGTTGAAAAACCCTAATGCAAACCATTTTGACATTTCTTACGCCATCATACTTCTTTTGACATGTTTTGTGACTACCTTTGTGCAGCCGGTGTTGATTTCACCAGCCTTTTTTCATATCTGAGAAGTGGTTCCTCTTTTACATCGTGTTCGCAAACGGAACAACATTCGGTTGGAACACTTTGATAATTCGGATTATCGTCAGATTGATGAGAATTTTTACTGGTTAAGTTTGACAAAAGTATTGCAATTTGTTGGCATCGTGCATGATACGTTACATTGGACTGAGAAGGAACACGTTGAAGTTAACGGTAAGTTACCATAGGAGTGAGGTTGCTGTTTTAACCTATCGTTTTAGGATCTAAAGGTTTCGTGCTTAAAATAGTTTTCATAACGCAACGTTACTGTAGTAGTAGTGACTTCAAACGCACTTGTGATGAATATAACTTACTTTTACTATCTGCTAATGATAATCTTTTGAAATGTAAAGAAGACCATTTAACTTTACTGAAGCGTTTATGTGTGTTTTTGTGCGGATTGTTTATTGATTGTGTGCTAAATAAGCTTATAACTTAAGTCAAGATTTAACGGTTGGTTGCAGAGTTGAAACTTTGTTGGTAGTAAATTTCTAGCATATAAGATATATGCTTTTAAAATGGTATGTAAGGAATGAGAGAAGTCAAACAAAACAAAACAAAGCTTTTCTCATTTGAAAATTGAGCAAATTTTACAGGTACAGTTAAAAATGCCACCTGACATTGATCTTGGTGGAGGGTGGGTCAGCCCCGCTGTATACAATCAATATCAGGTAAACAAGTAAACTAGCACTTATCCCACTCGCACGGTTTTCCATTCACCTTAAGGTTTAGTGGCTCAGTTTCTGACAAATCAATTTGTAGGAAAAAAACGGTTTTTAAAAAATCACAACACATTTTTCGATTGAGCTTTTGTTTTGTGCCTAATTCTGATGGGTAACTGAAGTAAATAACACACCGCACAAATATTCTTCGCGTTTTAGTTAGGAAACTAATCGAATTTAGCATTTTGATCCAAGCATATTTGTTGGAAAAATACTTTTATTGAATTTTTTTTTAAACAAAACAAGTTCTCTAATCAACGCTCTTGTGCTGTTTTTACATAGACTGCATAATTGTGTCGTTTGTATTATCCTCTGCCTTTTTACAGAATCAAATTTATGGCGGATTTTATCCAGTTTTTCAAAATACACTTGATTACATTAAAGTGAGAAACTTCATCGTGAACAAACTGGTATGATAAATAAATATTTAGGACTCTCATATTACAATAAATGATGTTTATTTTACTTTTTTCAAATGTGAATTGGCCGACTGACCGATTACAGTCCCTGTCGGTGACCAGTAGACACCGATACGTTTCTTCACATCAACATATACTAATGTTATGTTTACATCCTAAAATCTTCCACTAAATTGCTTATTGCTTGCCATATGTTTACTTAAGTCATTTATTCCTCTACAAATTGTCACTCTATTGTCACAACTCTAACTTAGTTTGAATTTCAACTTAACTAAACAAACACATCGTTCTTTTTTGCTCAGTTGAACCAAGGTGTGTCGTCACTTTGTGGAATTGGTTTACAATCTCAAACGCGATTGTTCCAACACGAATATAGATGGGTAAGTTTGGTTTTCTAAACAACTAGGATCTTCCATAAGCAACAGAAAGCATTTCATCGATCTAAACCTAAAAAAGGATACCCGGGATTAAAGACTTACACTCATAGAAATTCAAAATTTTTGCAGTAAAATTAGTTGTACTAAGTAAAATTCGTACTAAAATTTGTTCTGTTGCCTTTTCTTGATTTTTTCACAAATCATGCTGGGAAACATTCGGGTCAACGTAAAACTAATAAAGTTGTTAAAACTACGAAAACAAAAAGAGGGCAAAATAAAATATAGATTATTCTAATTAACGCAAGGCTAGAATGTTTTTACTACGCCGCCCATTGCCATAAGGACGAATCGTAGAACTTAACGGTATAGTAGCAATCATGCTTTTAAATTAGAGCCGAATCAACGATGTGTTATTCAGACAACCGTTGTAATTTAATGTTTGAAAGTGCCACAAATATTATGGGAGATTATTGTTCTTTATTGCAATCTATAATTTGTAAAAATAACCTACAAAAGAATAAATTTAACAGGTCCGACACCTTTTCGAAGAATACCTACATAATGGTCGGAATAGCTTCTTTCTGTGTTGGATAGCCCCCCGTTGGAGACCAGTAGTGTTGGAGGAACTTAACGCGATTCATCTCATGCAACTCAGCAACGACTTGGCCGGTTTATTTCAAGCAATCCGACTTTATCGTGCATATGTTAGTCGCCCTGCCTGGCCTAAAAAATGCAGCTGTTGTATATTTTTCTGCTTTTTTACAGGTTCAAATTAATAGCGGATATTCTTCGTTTTGGCAAGAGATATTTCCTTTTGAGCAAGTGAAAAATTTCATAGTCAACGAATTGGTATGATAAATAAATGTTTAGGACTCTGATGTTACTGTAGACGGTTTTCGATTTGCCTTTTTCACCAAATGTGAATAAGACGATCATGGATTACAGTCCTTGGCACTAACTATAGAGTAAGCACCGATGCGTTTAATTCTAAACCGTAACATATGCTAATGTTATGCACAACCTGTGCATTCTGTTTTCTTCCTAAAGTTTCTACTAAGTTGCTTATTGCTCGCCCCCCCCCCCCCCCCCCCCCCCCCCCCCCCCCCCCCCCCCCCCCCCCCCCCCCCGTTCAATTATTTTGTTTATTCCTTTAAAAGTTGTCATTGAATTACTTTACTTTGATTTTCAACTTAACTAAACAAACACGAAAAAACAAAAAAAAAAACGTTTTTGTGCTCAGTTGAACCAATGTGTGTCGTCACTTCGTGGAATTGGTTCACAATCGCAAACGCAATTGTTCCAACAAGACTATAGATTGGTAAGTGTGGTTTTCTAAACAACTAGGGTCTTTCATTACATTTAAAATAGGTTGTCATGGATACAAACCTAAAAAATACCCGGGATTAAAGACTTACACTAACACTAAAAGAAATCTAAAATTTCACAGTAAAATTAGTCGTACCAACTAAAATTTGTACTAAAATTTGTTCTGTTGCCTTTTCTTGTTTTGCTCACAAATCAGGCTGGCGACATTTGGGTTAAAGTAAAACTACCAAAGTTGTTGAATACGAAAAAACAAGAGCACAAAGTAAAACTATAGATTATTTTATTCAATCAGTGCTGAAACGTCTCTAAGACGCCGCCAATTATCATCAGAATAAATCGTGGAATAAAAACGCGGAATAGTAGCAATCATGCTTTTAAATTAGTGCCTCATCTACGATGTGCATTTCAGACAGCCGTTGTAATTTAATGTTTAAAAGTGCCACAAAAAGTACGGAAGATTGTTGTTCTTTATTGTAATTCTATGATTTGTAAAGATACCAACATAAGATTAAATTCAACAGGTCGGACACCTTTACGACCTATACGTCCATATCGGAACGGAATACTTCTCCCTGTCATATGAAATTATATGTCCCGAAGCCTTCAGCTGGAGACCAGTGGTGTTAGAGCAACTTGAAGCGATTCGTCTAATGCAACTCAGCAAAGACTTAACAGGTTTATTTAAAGCAATCCGACGTTATCGTGGTTATGTTAGTCGCCCTGCTTGGCCTCCAATATGCCACTGATGCACCCTTCTTGCTAATGTGCCTCACACGTGCTCGAAAAATTTTTGAAACCTGTTTTTGCTGAAAAATGGATTTAGTGCGACTTTTGTAAACAACTTAGAATACATTAGTGTTTCTCATCATGTAGCAAAAAAGTCTTTGTCGAAAATCGTTGGTTTAATTTGTTTGTTTGTGACCCAATGTTTTTTTTATTTTTGCATGTTACACATTATTGTATACATTCTGTGTATGCTTTTCCAAAACTGTTTGNACAATCAACATAGCGCGCAACGGTTTAAAATTTGGTTGGAATAAAACGGCTAAAAACAAAAATATTTATCTGATGAATTTGGTATTCATTGAGGGACGAATAAGACTTGTTTTTTAGAGCAGTGGTGCAATTTAAACCGAGGTCCATAATGTCCTCTATTTGCCCATAAATGATTGATATTTTTTTCTTTCTCATGGTGAGTGGTGACTTTGCTCGAAGAAACTTTAAACATTGTTACTGTGTCTTGCGATTAAAAGTGCAGTTGTTTACCGTTTCTTGAAACATTCTTGACGGATAAAAAGCTATTTTGGGACCACGTAGAACATAGTATTCAGTGTAACATCAACATTTCAGCCAAACAAAGGATTTAAATTTTTTTTGTCCATTCGCGTTGTGCATGATCGACCTGATCACTTCGCATAAAGACAACAGAAAATCAAGTTTGCACAATCAGGTTTTTGAACTGCGTTTTCTATGTTTCCATTTGAGTGTGGGAAACCCACTACAACAGCAATTATATTTTAAGGGTTGCGTCCTCTTGTCAAAAATAAAAGTAAAACTTTACCGATGTGGTCATTTACTTTTCATCATGCTCATATATTGTGTTTGCCTTCGTAGCTTATTGGTGTTTGCTGAGGTCCAAGCAAAACTTATGCTTTGTTTGTGAAATGTGGCGATGTAGTACAAATCAAGCTCCGCAAATCTGTTTTTTAGCGTCAATGAGTAACAATTTGTTTCTCTTCCGTTTCTCAGTGCGCAATATTTAAGCGCTGACTCGCCCACACTGCAAATATTGAACAATGTTGCAACATGGTTCATGGCGCGGAGATGTATTGAAGATTTTTAAAATATTTTCCGGAAATGAAGTTTTTCTTTTGAACCTTGTTGCTGTGCCTGGAGGCTACAAATGAATTTGTTTATCGTTTCATAAAACAATCTGGAAATTTCGAACATTAAAAAAAAAACTAAAAAAAAAACTAATAAATCATGTGTTATGAAGAATAAGAGGACACACGAACGAAACGAATAAATCGTTTTGCTTTTATTTTTTTTGGTTGTATTTTGGTTGTTTTGTGTTCAAAAATAAATGTTAAATGCATTTGATTTAGATTTGACCAATGTGTGGAAAATTTTAAATCTTCTAACGCATTTTGCTGTGATTGTAACAGCATTTACTGATTGAGACATCGGTGAAAGAACTCTAAGGCAAGTAAATACAACAACTGCTGCATATTATATTCTACTAAACAGCGTTACGATTTAAAATGTTTTTTGATTTTCTAGAAATGGCTCCTCGAAGCGATTTCGGTTCTGATTATGTCACTTTAAATGTAAACAATGCATACCAAGTAAGTTGGCCGGAAAAAATCTCCACTTTTGTAGCTCATATAATGACAATACATCGTAAAATGCCACTGTTTCGTAACTTTACATTTCTTGCATTATTGTTGTTAAGAAAAACTAAAACGGATTTTACTTTTGTCAAAGCAGATTAGTTCGCAAAACTCTTAAACTTATTAAAACAAATTAAAAATTAAACCTATCTGACGTTTACATATATATAAAACACATCTGCTTTTGGTTACAGGATTCAATAAGTGACCGATGGTATCCGTATTACCCAGAAGAACCGAGCTTTGATCAAGTAAAAACCTTTATCGTCGACAAATTGGTATGATAATGAATGTTTAGTTATTATTAAATGATTCGACTCTGGTGTTACTGTATATGGTGTTCGTTTTTCGACAAGTTTGATCAAGATTCTTGATTCAAGAAGACAGATTACAGTTTCTAGTGATGACCAGTAAAGACACCGATACGTTTGCTTGTTCACAGCAAAGCAAATTTATGTTATGCATTACTTTTGCAGTTTGTTTTCTGCGCATTGCTTGCCATATGTTTACTTATTTTTTTATTCCTCTACTAATTGTTACGCGATTACTCTGTTTTGATTTTCAACTTACCGAAACAAACACGA
>QLIY01002704.1:3425-16822 GCA_003260075.1 Phallusia mammillata | reverse complement strand
GAAAATGGTTGAACTGATTTACGATGAATATGTTATGAGCTGAAACAAGATATAATTTTTTTGTTGATTTGACAAATGTAAATATGTCGTCGGACACCCCCCCCCCTTTACAAACATCACATCGACGAAGTTTCTCAATGCTGTGTTTCAGCATATGTCGTTTTACATTTTGCACCTTCAAGAAACCTTTGATCACAGGCAAAATCCTTTGATGTCATTTTTCCTAAAATTAGTTATTCAGGGTATTATACAGAAAATGGTTGAACTGATTTACGATGAATATGTTATGAGCTGAAACAAGATAGAATTTTTTTGTTGATTTAGCAAATGTAAATATGTCGTCGGATGTTATACAGGGTGTCTACATCAGGGTAATGTCAGCTACCCAACATAGGCGTTAGCACCCTTGGAGTGAAGATAATAACGTGAATCGTAGATAAGTGTTATAAATCCGACCGATAGCTAATCGGCATTAGAACATCTGTTTTTATATTCATTTTGAACTGTAGGTACCTTGTAATACCGGTTGGTTTGTGATGGCGNCTTGTAATACTGGTTGGTTTGTGATGCGCGCTTAAACAAACTGTACCAACCAAGGGTGTCGAAATTTCTGTATGCAGGTATTAAATATTCTCGTTTTTGTCTACAAACAAACCAGCACATCCAGGCACCTACAGTTGAAGTCCCACCACCCTTTAAACCAAAGCCTTATATCAGAGAACCGGACAGATCAATGAACGCGCGCCTGAAGGAACACCAAAAAGACCTAGCAAAATGGATTTCGTTGAAATCTTTGACACAAATTTGTCACCTTTCGGAACGTATAAGCATAAATATATTTACTTCATACTAAAAATTTCCAACAACTTGCGTGCTAAGGTGAAACATACTACACATTAACAAATTTTTAGCTCCTCCAGCAGTTTTTAGAAAAGTATGCCGACGTACCGATGTCCCATACGAGTCACCTTCATCAGGGCAATGACATAAATTATCAACTAAAAGTTGTTATATAGCAACAAGGGCGGTAAAACAAACACAAAACGCGGTAGTAAAAAAACGCAGTGCGCATCAATGGTCAAGTGGTGCAAAAGCGACCGATAAGTTATCGGCATTAGAACGTCCGTTTTAACGTTTATCGTGTTGGTGTGAAAATGTTTGTTCCACGACTCTAGGAAACCTCGCTTGTGTAAATCAGTTTCCCTCGCTAACACCTTGGCAGCAGAAAGACTAATGGTTTAATTGTGGACAGTAGTAATTATCCGTCGCTTTTGCAGCATTCAGCTGGGTGTTATCACTCGATCATTGGTGCAGACTGCGTTTTTTCCCACCGCGTATTGTGTGTGTTTTACCGCCCTTGTTGCAGGTGTGGCCACGTCGATCGCACTAAATTCTCTACTACTAATCAAAAGCTTATTAAAAACAAATTAAAAATATAAAACAGCACTTCTAACATTTTAACACATCGCACAAATTGCAATGAGACAATAATTATGTAAATGTCACTTTCTTTGTTGCGTAACAATTGTTACTTTGGCACCACATTATGTCATAACAACTACGATGTTTGTCGTCACAACTTGGGTGTTTCCGAAGCAGTTGCAATTAATTGGGGAGATTTAAAAGTTCCATCTGATTACTTTGATGAAAAATATGTACATATGCGACGTTATATTGTTGTAAGAACTAGGTGATGCTTGACAAGAAAACTCATGATAAATATATAAATATGTGGTAATTGTCAACCAAATCTCATTGAGAAATTTGCGTTATTGCTTTATGTTAGTGGCAGCCAAAAATACTACAGATCAGTCGATCGTGTACAATTGAGTAAATTTTCGTTGATCTTAACGTCTAACAAGTTGGCCACCTCTGCTATATAACAACTTTGTGTTCTCAATTTATGTCATTACCCTAATGAAGGTGTCTCGTGTGGGACATCGAAACGTCGGTATATTATAATAAATACTGCTGGAAGAGCCAACAATTTCTTCATACATTATGCCTCCAAACTTGTATTGGTCAACTCTCGACAGTCAGGTCTATGGAGTATCAGATCCGTTTTGTATTCTTTTATTCTTTTCCACACATTATACCGAACATGAATCCAAATTCAAATCCAAAAATGCAATTACGTAACGGATCAGATTTCCTTACAAATGTTACCGTTGGTGCTCAATCCTATATTTAAATAGAAACAATAAAAAGTAATACGTTAATGATATGACAGCGTCTACATACAGATTCCGCACAAGTGCAGATTTCGCATCACACAACGTAACACCAAGCAAGGCGCACGCAGTGTAAAGCGCAACAGAAGTGCCACATAAACAAGGCGCGCTGATTACACGCACCCTTTTTGCACGGAGCCAAGCGCCCCAAAGGCAAGAAATGGTCTGTTTGTGAACACAAGCAACGGTCCGTAACACCTACTAGACATTACTTCCCTCAATCCCAACACTCAATTTTTACTGTTTAAACAATTTTGCAAACCCTACATACATATTCTTTGGGGCATTATAATGTTTTCTAAACAATTCACCGGCTTGCAAACAGAATACACCCAGTCAGAAAAATTATCCTTTGCCATCCATGGTTTTTCCCCCGACATGGAAACCCGAAGAAAACGTTGGATGAAAAGTTGATACTGAGCCAGAGCTACCCCGAACCTATATCTACCTAACTTGCCACGAAACTTGACGCCGGACCACAGATAAATAATGGATAAAACTTTTCTATGAATTATCTTCGGACCTTTACCGCCTTTTCTCTGTTATTCTACGGGCCTTTTCCGATTTACCGATATTGTTCACCCAATTAACCATGGTAAGCAATACATATTTGCTCTTTGTTTGTACCACTGACCTTTCCAATAAAAGCAATACTCCAGTTGTGGTCCAGTTACTCGTTTAATTTTTATACAACAAATCATGATATGAATAGCCACTTTCAGCAAATATATGACATTGAAAATAGCACAGTAGACTTAAACGATATAATTAACAACTGCTAAATGTCGTAATGTTGTAGTTTCAAAGGTTTTTATCTGTAAAGCAACCCAAAACACAAAAGAAAATGTATCAACCAAGATTTACTACCCCATGTGCCATAGACAGGATTGTGAATTAGCTTATTGTTTCAAAACCACCTGGCCATAACACATGTGAAAAAAAATAGGTGTGGTTAAACCGATTTCCGTGCATCTCGTCCTCCATCCCAGTGTGACACCCCAGCAAACACCCGCTGCACCGCATCTGCCAATATGATATATGATGCACCAGCATATTTTGTCTCCCTGATCACACCTACAAAAAGTTGCATTACTTTGTGAGAAAAATTGCGAATTGTGAGAAAGCATGAAATACGATTTGACATTAGAGCCAAGCTTGCATCGGTCCAAAACTCTAAATTACTTTTTATTACATAGTTTATGAGCCTTTAAACATCTCGAGTTGATTGCATGGAAAACAGAACCATAATGTTTATAAATTTCACTATCACTTGAATCATAAGTTTAGAAATATTATAACATTTGATTTAGCGATATTATATCTCGTCTAACTGCAACCTAAACTGTCTTTTCCTTTTCAAAAGTAGTGTTAACTTCATTCAAAAAGTTGAACAAATACTCATAAAAATTGTAAGTGCCACTTAATGGTTAGAACTTGCTACAGTTCGTGCTCCCTAATTGCTTTTTTCAATCTAATTCTTTTTTCAGCAAGGCCACTCCAGGAATATTGTAGCGCTAAAGATTTTTTCATGAAAACTTTAATAAATTCTCTGACAGAAGCTCGAAGCGTTGCTCTCTCTACATGTGGGGGGGGGGTTTTTTCATGAAAACCTTAATAAATTCTCTGACAGAAGCTCGAAGCGTTGCTCTCTCTACATGTGCTGCAATAATTGCAATGTCCTGTGTCAATAAAGAATACAGTAAGTTCCCGGTAACTTTTTCTTACAAACAATTTTTAAATGTGTCAGTAAAACTGGCACCTTGTGACTGAACTCTGAAACATGATGTGAATTACTCACTAATCTCAACCATACTGGAAACGCATTATTTAAATGTCACAGTTTTTTTACTTACTGGCATTGTTTTTATAGCTGCTGCAAGCTCTTCTTCATCTTCAGCTGCAATGGGCAGTTGTGAATTTACTCGTTTCTTAGGACACTCTATTAGCTGATCAATTTGTTTCTCCAAGCGTTGAACTGATGTTGCAAGACAAGTTATTTCTTTAACTCGAAGTTGATAGTTGTAGTGACAATTGATGAGTAATTCCGCATTAGCAGATTTTCTTTTTTTCTTCGGCACAATTTGAGACACAGCAAACAACCTATTGAAACATATTGACATAAGCAAAATGTGATAAACTACCTGTATATATAAACATATATATATATAAGTAAAAACTCACTGTTTTGGGCTAATAGATTGTGTCCTTGTCAAAGGGGGAGCTTGGTTTACAGTTACATCTTCTTCATCAGTTGTTTCCACAATATGTTGTAAATAAGCCTTCTTTAAACAGCGATCGTATGTGTCTAAATACAACACAAGGGGGGGGGGGGGGGGGGGGGGGGGGGGGCCAGGTATCTTTTGCTTCCATCTCCTCCTTAACCATGGATTGAATATTCCCATCAGTTGGCCATCTGCATCTATTTAAGCCGACAAGCCACCCATTAAAAACGACATAAGATTGCCCACCTTCCAAAAACTTTACGAATACAAATTTCTTCATGATCTATGTTTAAAAGATTAACAAATCTGTTGTAACACAAAAAATTACTTGGCATTATTTCAAGTATGCAGCAGTTTTAAAGCAACAAACTTACATTTAAATAGCAATAAAACACATTTAGTTATGTGACGTAACACAAAAAAATTACTTGGCATTGTTGCAAGTATGCAGCAGTTTCAAAGCATCAAACTTACATTTAAATAGCAATAAAACACATTTAGTTATGTGATGTAACACAAAAATTTAGCATGCAGTGGTTTCAAAGCAACAAACTTACATTTAGATAGCAATAAAACACATTTAGTTATGTGATGTAACACAAAAATTTAGCATGCAGTGGTTTCAAAGAAACAAACTTACATTTAAATGGCAATAAAACGCATTTAGTTATGTGGTCATCAAATGGTACAACTTCAATACATGATGATAATTTTGATACTCCGTATATTCCCACATTTACAGACTTAGTAGGAAAATTAAAAAGATTTTTTATTTTTTGATAATATTTTACAACAAAGTAGCTTTTTTCACAGCAAACAATCAAATCAACAACCTGACCAATTTTGTCATTATATAAAATTGTAGAATCAGCAACAGTACACCGTATAATTTTGTAATTGTTACTTAGCACAGCTCTTTTGTAATGAGCTACAGGTAGTGATTCAAAACATGGAACAATTTCACCATTATCTTGTTCATCCCAAACCTGCCGAGGTGTGAAACTAAAATTCAATTTTGTACCAACTACATTTTGATTTTCATGATAAACACGATTTGCAATTTGTTGCAAAGGTTTAAATCCAGAACGTACACATGCTTTTGACAGTCCCAAATAGCTTTCGAATACAAAGCAATTAACAAGTTCGAGAGAACCATAAAGGTTATAGTCACCTGGCAAGTTAGTAATCCTATGAACGTTATAAGATACAAAAGCTTTGCCATAAATGTCATTCCAATTTAAAACAAACTAAAGAGTTGTTCATTACAAAAAAACAACTCCTCATCTGTACAATTAGTTTTTAACAAATATCGCATTGGCAATGAAAACTGTAAAAAATGACAATACATTTTACGAGACATGATCTTTTTGTTTTTAAGGATTACAATCCCAATGTAAAGCATAAATAACCTAAGCTGAGATGCTTTCGAGTACGCTAAATCACGAAGGTTTCTCATCTTTCTTTTAAGTTCAACAGGAATGTTTTCTTTTACTTCTGAAATTGCTTCGTTTAGAACACACAGCTCCAGGAGACAATTTACCCAGGAACTGTCTGAAACACAACAGATATATATAACTATTTATTAAACAAATGCGGCTGACACCTTTCCACCAGCTTAGCAAGCGCTTCATGACACCAAGACAAGTGAGATGCATGTAATCAAGTATAAAGTTGGAAACCATTTTGATTCCGTGATGTACCAGAACAGATGTTCCCTTATGGTGTTCATTGTCTGTTTGTGCCACAAAAGATTGATTAGTTCTTTTTTGGAACTTTTATAAGGCAAGCAAACTCTTCTATGACAATAATCACCCACTATTTCACATCTTTCACAAGCAGAGTACCCAGTGTGAGTTTTTATACATTTTAAAGTGGATCTAGCAGGAGCATCACAAATGAATGCAACATGATTAGACAAATAAAATCTGTTTTTGTCAGATGTAAGAAGGTTCCTGTTAAGAAAGTCATTATCAACAAAAAAATCCTTCAGAAAGATATCTGGTGAGGGCATTTCCCTGTTCAAAGACTTGTTGCTGCAGTATATACCAATGCAGATCGGTCGCATTTTAATTCCATACACTGTTGCTAGAATCGGGTATAATTTGTAGTCCGGCGAATGAACAAATAATGGCAACCCATCAATATTGATAATTAACATGTAACTGACATTCCCACGTTGATAGCAGGCATATGTGCACAGCACATCTTTGAGAGTGCTTATCCAATTATAAAAGTGAACATATTCACCTTGACCCATTTGTTGATAGTTTAATGCTGGAGTTGGAAGCAATGTCTTGTAGGATTTCGGCAAATTGTCATGAAATTGGTGCAGACTTTTCAAAAGTCGGGTTACAGCCAATTTTGGTACATTACTTTCAGTTAATACCCAGTTCGTTAAAACCTGCTGCAACGTAAGTGCTGGTCTTTCGGTACAGTTATTATCAAATGTTGTACAGAGATTGTCTTCGCTTGATTCAGAGCAATCTTGCCAACATGGAGTTGTTTCACTTTCTGTGCTGTCGGATAACTCAGGTGTAACAATGTGATCGTCTGTGGCCAACTTGTTTCGTGACCACTTTTGCTGCCTACTTACAGTATCATACGGTTTGTACGCGGTTCTTTGGCTTTTGTAACGCGGCATTTCAGCAAAAGCTAGGCTAGATCCAACAGAACTAATTTCAGATTACTACCAGTTGTTGACACACAATTTCGGGAAACAATTATGGAAAATTTACTAGTATTCACTACCTCTACAACCGATTTTAACCACGCATCTTTCTACACCACGCCATGCGGGGGGGGGGGTGTTTGAATTGCTACACCAAACTGCTGTGAACCCCTGTGCAACTCAAAGTTCACGGAACCCCTGTAAGGGTTGTACGGAACCCTAGGGTTCCGGGGGGGGGGGTGGGTGTAACAATGTGATCGTCTGTGACCAACTTGTTTCGTGACCACTTTGCTGCCTACTTACAGTATCATACGGTTTGTACGCGGTTCTTTGGCTTTTGTAACGCGGCATTTCAGCAAAAGCTAGGCTAGATCCAACAGAACTAATTTCAGATTACTACCAGTTGTTGACACACAATTTCGGGAAACAATTATGGAAAATTTACTAGTATTCACTACCTCTACAACCGATTTTAACCACGCATCTTTCTACACCACGCCATGCAGTGTGTCTCCAGACCAGTGCTCTTCAACCTTTTTAGTGGCNGTGTGTCTCCAGACATAACGGCCGACATTTTGGTTATCCCGAATTGGAACTTCACAATTGAAATTTGTTTGAAACTTTGAGGTTAGGGTTGATTGGTTGGTGCGTTTGCATCACAATGCCTCACGGTTTTGTTACTTTCTCACGCTGTTTGTTTGTTGGGGGGGGGGAGTGTGTCTCCAGACCAGTGCTCTTCAACCTTTTTAGTGGCACGGAACCCTCAATGTGTTTTGTCAAACTTTGCGGAACCCACCATAAAATAAATTTAATGTAATACAAGTATCATAGAAAAAAACATGCATTTTGCACACCCCAAGCGCAAAAGTTGACTTCAATTAAACGATTCACTGAAAGGGGGGGGGGGCATTTTTATTCTTGGTAGGCGGACAACGCCTGAAAATAAGCCCGCCGTCAAGGTGCCAGGTTTTATTGCAATTCTGTTGATCATTAAATCCAAGCGAACTTGATCATTAAAATGAATGTATCTTTTTGAGCACAGAATGGAATCTCGCATAATTAAAAAAAAAACAATGACAAGTAGCAACCTACCAGTTTTTATTCGTCAAGTTTATCACAAAAAGGATATTTTGTAACACGCCTTTTTGTGTGTGCTGATGATGATTTAATGCCAAATGTCGACAAACAAGCGACAGCGCATGTCGCTATCTACCCGCCATATCTGGCGTTTTTGTTTGTGCCAAGGGGGGGGGGGTCATTTTTATTCTTGGTAGGCGGACAACGCCTGAAAATGAGCCCGCCGTCGAGGTGCCAGGTTTTATTGCAATTCCGTTGATCATTAAAACCAAGCGAACTTGATCATTAAAATCAATGTCTCTTTTTGAGCACAGAATGGAATCTCGCATAATTAAAAAAAACAATGACAAGTAGCAACCTACCAGTTTTTATTCGTCAAGTTTATCACAAAAAGGATATTTTGTAACACGCCTTTTTGTGTGTGCTGATGATGATTTAATGCCAAATGTCGACAAACAAGCGACAGCGCATGTCGCCATCTACCNAAGATTGTTTTGTATAACAACATGGAATAGGAATGTTAAGTAAAAATACTGTGGGTGCTGCAGCTCCGCAGCCCCCTCGCACGAGCCGCCCCTGAATACAGATATATCTCGCATTTCCGTGTTATGTAACAATGGCAGAAGGTAGATTTTCGACAGAAATGCAGAATAAAGCTGTTCCCAAGCCGGGGAAAAGCACAAGAAAAATTTCGACTGGGTAACGAGACAATCCAGTTATTCCACAATTTGATCTAAAACTTAAGAAAGACTCGAAATTTGAGAGGACTGTCTCAACTGCCAACAGAATCAGTCAGTAAATTAGAAAGTAGGAATATATATTTCGCCTAATAATGGCATCATCAGTTCCTGAAAAACGCAATAGATCAACACCAAAATATCAAGAATGTAAAACAAACACAATGTTCTAAGCAACTCAACAACGCGAGTGTCGCCAAACACAAAATCGTTAAACACCTTGCAACGCCTAGAAAACCTAAAGGTAACACCTGTGAAAACCTGACAAGACCTACACCGTGGACAGATGTAAAGAGAAAAAGGGGGGTGGGAACCAAGGCGTTCGCAACTAAAAGCCGATAAAACGATAAAAAAGATAAAATTAAGATAAAATTAAAAAATTAAACTGCCGTAAACCGTACCCAAAGGCCGTGCAATTACTAACCACAGACACACACAAGTATGAAACACGATCACAAAAATTATCGAATCTTGGGCAGCAACATCTTTTGAATATTAAGTGTGGCGCCAGTAAGTTTCAGCCATCAGCCAAAGATACTGCTCGTGCAAAGTAAACGAGTTCTGCCAAGACAGCCAACATTATTTAAAAGAATTGATCAAATGGCAAAAATGTATAGCACAATCTGGTTCGAAAAACTCATCAGAATTGTATGTTGTAGCAGCCGACGTGGTTGCATTGTACCCAAGCGTCGGCAAAGATCTTATCCAGCGTTCTATTACCGATGCATTACAGGGACAATCCGATTTTGACGACAACNATGCATTACAGGGACAATCCGATTTTGACGACAACGATCGCAAGTGCCTGGTTGATTTCACAATGTACACTCTCGATGCTGTTGTTGTCCAATATGGCGATGCCCTTTACCGTCAACAAAAGGGCATCATTGCAGGTGACAACCACTCAGTCTCTATTGCCAATATCGCAATGCATTTTATCATTAAGTCCATCGCGGCTACCTTGAAGCGGGCCGAGGTGTTTAAACGTTATATCGACGACATCATTTGGGTCTCATCAGGGATCAAAACCACATCCCACATCAGTTCAAAGTTGCAGTACGCCTTTGCTAGGGAAGGCCTCAATCTTACCTGGGGGGGGGGTACATCCCATATCAGTTCAAAGTTGCAGTACGCCTTTGCTAGGGAAGACCTCAATCTTACCTTCCGCGTTCTCGACCCGAGAAATGACAATGGAAGAGTCGAGTTTTTAGATGTAGACCACGTGCATTCGTCATCGTCACCCTGTGGGTTTGTAACACAGGACCACGTGAAGGCAACGGCGACAGACAGATGTTTTCTACATGGCACTTCACACCACCCCAGGCATATCTACCGCGCTGTTATTTTGGGAGAAGCGTCTCGCCTAAGAAGGCTTAACGAAAAGGATGACGATTTCAAAGCGAGTCTGCTGCGGCTCGCGGTTAAATGCAAGAAATCCGCGTTTCCAGACCCCATCATCAGTATTTGCATAGAAACTGCAAAAAGCTGGAAAGACAGGTTCAAACCTCCATCGAAAACCCGCAGCACGGAAGTGGTCCCCTGGGCAACGTCGTTTCCCAGGTTCCTTCGCTTGACCAAAAAAGAACAAACACTAAAGCCTGAGGCAAGAGTTGTCTACAAGAAGCCACCTACGTTGGGCAACTATTTACTTAATTACAGGCGCCTGGCACATTATAGCCAGGAGGTCATTGCTAAATCGGCTCCCTGCGGAAGATGTGCTTTATGCGGACATTACGGTGCACATACATATATGGTGTCTACTGAACACAAACTTTGCATAGACGATAGAACAATTGCTCTGAGGCAGTCCCTGGATTGCAGCAATTTTGGCATCTATGTGGCCACTCGCAGGATTTGTAACAGCAGATACGTGGGCCAAACTAAAAACAAATTTTCTACCCGTTGGTCTGGCCATAGAACAGTGTGGAACACGTTTAAAACCAGCGGTGACAATGACAACGCCTCGCTGGGCCATCACTTCGCCATCCACCACCACGATATATTTATGAAGAGACCAGATATCGCGGAATGTTTTACGGTCACCTTTGTGGAGCAACCCAATGTTGATCGTTTGGATCACTGCGAAGCCAAATGGCTGAAACTTACTGGCGCAACGCTTAATATTCAAAAGATGTTGCTGCCCAAGATTCGATAATTTTCGTGATCGTGTTTCATACTTGTGTGTGACTTGTGTGTGTCTGTGGTCAGTTATTGCACGGCCTTTGGGTACGGTTTACGGCAGTTTAATTTTTAATTTTATCTTCATTTTATCTTTTTTATCGTTTTATCGGCTTTTAGTTGCGAGCGCCTTGGTTTCTTTTTGCCACCCCCCTTTTTCTCTTTACTTTTGTCCACGGTGTAGGTCTTGCCAGCTTTTCACAGGTGTTACCTTTAGGCTTTCCAGGCGTTGCTGGGTTTGCAAGGTTTTTAACGATTTTGTGTTTGGCGACACTCGCGTTGTTGAGTTGCTTAGAACATTGTGTTTGTTTTACATTCTTGATATTTTGGTGTTGATCTATTGCGTTTTTCAGGAACTGATGATGCCATTATTAGGCGAAATATATATTCCTACTTTCTAATTTACTGACTGATTCTGTTGGCAGTTGAGACAGTCCTCTCAAATTTCGAGTCTTTTAACAATTTGCACAGTTATCGTCGGTATGCATGGCGGCTGTTGGAGGTTTAGATATTGCCCATCCACGACAATTTCTAACTTAAGAAAGAATGTGTGAGGAGTAATGTAAACAGCAAAAGACTATTTCATGAGTCGTGGGATATTCAACAACGGGGCAACACAATTAACATTAAAACAGACTTGATCCTTTCAGCTTGTTACAAACTGATGCTCATATATTAGAGGCCCAATCATTTGTTATCGCGCAGTGTTTTCGTTGCGATGTGACGTACTTGCGTTCAATTGGTTTTACCTTTGTTTTTCGTGCAATTTACTACGCGCATTTAGTGTTATTTACCCTGGTGAAGGCGAACTGAAATGCATCTCATACCCTGATGAAGTCGACCTAAATTTATCTCATAATATCTCATCGACCGGAACATATTGTGTTACATAATTTAGTTTGGACTTGAATGGTTTAGTGAACAGTGTTACTGCACAAAAAGTAACTGTTTTCATTGTTACTCTGTGTGATACATGTTTTTTTTTCAATTGGTAAAAATAAAACTCGAAGAATAAGGTGAAATTTCAGCCCAAACAAGTCTTTCCACGGTTGAGTTACTGTTTATTGTGAGTCAACAAGTGTCTATCAAACTTGATCAACACGCCAATGGGGCTTCTCCGTGATGGGGTTAGAGTAAACCAACATGAGGATTTTCAAATCTCCACTACGAGCAAACTTTTTTACACAAACATCACATCCATGAGATTACTCCTTAGTGTGAACTGATATATGTCTTTTTAAACTGCAACTTTGGGAAAACCGTTTCTCACAAACATCACATCGATGAGGTTTCTCTTTAGTGTGAGGCAACATGTGTCTTTTCAAAGTTCCAACACGAGCGAATTGTTTTTCACAAACACCACATCGGTGAGGTTTTTCATTGACGTGTGTCAGCATTCCCCCCCCCCGAACACCAAAGATACATAGCATAATGGGTTTCATTGAAATCGGTCTAGGCAAGCCATGCAACGACGATATGAGTTTATCAATTTTGTACCCCCCCCCCGATCACAAATATCAGCCTTGTCCACGCCCAAATCCGTTGATGTCATCTTTCTTCAAATTAGTTATTCAGGTATTATAAATAAAAAAATGGTTAAGCTGTTTTACGATTTATGTGGTATGAGCTGAAACAAAATAAGCTTTGCTTTCCTCTAAAGAAATGTAAACAATTCATTCGACGTTTCGATGTCTTATACTGGGCGTCTACCCAAAGGTAACGTCAGCTATCAAACCAGTGGTTCTTATAACAGCAAAAGAGTAAACACGAAAAAGACACTGACGAGAAAACGACGATAATACGTTGATAAAAATCGTAGTTAAGTGCTACAAATGTGACCGACAGCTAATCGGCATTAGAACATCTGTTTTGAAATTCATTTTGAAGTGTAGGTACCTTGTTGAAGTGTAGGTACCTCCCCCCCCCCCTTTTAAGTTCGAACTCTTTTTAAAAGTTTTTTCACAAACATCACATCGTCTAGACACTGACGCGAAAACGACGATAATACGTTGATAAAAATCGTAGTTAAGTCCTACAAATGCGACCGACAGCTAATCGGCATTAGAACAACTGTTTTGAAATTCATTTTGAAGTGTAGGTACCTTGTAATACTGGTTGGTTTGTGATGCACGCTTAACAAAAGTGTACCATCCAGGGGTGTCGAAATTTCTGTATCCAGGAATAAAATATTCTCGTTTTTGTCTACAAACCAACCAGCACATCCAGGAACCTACAGTTGAAGTCCCACCACCGTTAAACCAAAGCCTTTGTATATCAAAGTGCC
>QLIY01002702.1:0-16839 GCA_003260075.1 Phallusia mammillata | reverse complement strand
GTGTAGTAAAGATATTCTTGAACGATGCTGGGATGAAAGTGGCAATAAAACCTTTTAAAACAATTAAACAGATGCTACCAAAACTTAAAGATACCACGATATCACAACATCGTACATGTATTGTTTACCAGGTATCGTACATGTATGATTCACCAGCCAAATCTAAATTCATCCCTTCAAGAACATAAAGTGGCAGTCAAAAACATAAGAGTTAAAATGTCCACCATAAGCGAACACGGTTTAGAATGCAACCGCACCATTAATTGGAAGAATGCTCAAATTTCTTAAAACCCCACCACATATCGGACATTAGTTGGATTGTGGCGCACTCACCTCTTTGTTCACACGTGATTATTTTATCATACCCCACTGCCATGCACATTTTCGCTTGTGTGCTCGCAATATATCATTCATTGCTCTGATGAAGCCCTACAGTTCTGGTAGTCGAAACGTCAGCAAAAATACAAGTTCTTACGAAACAATTAGTATTTTGTTTAGCATGACACCAGTTGAACGACAAATTTGTTGAATACACAATTGCACCACAAACCATATGATTTTGGGCATTAAGTCGATAACAGTAACTTTCACTAACGAGGCAAAAAACATGCAAACAACGAAATATTTCCACCCCAACAAATAATAAACAGTTTGAAAAATTACGTTTTGTTGCTGTTGAAATACGATGACATCATGTATCTACGTCAGTTAAGCCTTGAAGTGTGTTTACAACCGATGTTTGTTGATTGACAGAATCGAGCAGACCAGCAAGCAACATCGACCTTCCCAGCACATCACGTGACAACCCACGAGGTCAAAGTTCACGACCACAACAGATGGAAGCAGCGAATGACGTCACACCACCACAGCAACGAGGTATTTTAAGTAATTGTTCTTTTCACTGTTCCACTTTGCCTACGTCATGCGTGAATAAGTTTGTTACATCACATTGCAAGTTCTGAAATTCGTCACAAGCAAAAGAAGTCAAGTAGTTTAACTAAACGTGACTGACTGTCCCTACCTAATAAATTATATTTGTGCGTTGATTTGATAAATGGGAGAAAAACACAGAAATTTTATTAATGATTGTTTTTATCATTTTGTGAAAATTATTCATATTTGTCGATAAATATTTAGCGTCGTTGATTGGTTTTGATAAAAAACATCATTCAAACAAATTTGTTCATTTTTTAGATGACGTCACCAGTACAGAACTCGATGAAATATTTGAACCCGAAAGTAAGTTTTCCTCGTTTCTGTTTCTTCCTGTTTCTACTTGTTTTGTATATTTATTTACTTTATTGTTTTTAGTTGGAAGCAACGAAAAATCCCTGTTGGTTCAGAAATACTCAGATTCTCTGAAATGGGGAAAATACAACGAAGCACATTTAATAAAACAGCAACTTTCAAGGTTAATTGAAGGTCAAGTCAAAACCACAGCAAATGAATTGGAAACTTATGCTGTAAAACTTCAAAATGCGAAGAAATATCCCGAGTCGATCCTGTTCTGCCATATTGCATCAGATTTCTATGCAAAGCAACAAATTCCCGATGACGCAGCGACAGGTGTAAAGATTTGTGCGTTGCAATTGAAAGAAACAAACAAATCAATGATGGACAGTGACGTCACAAACAAACCTATTGTGCAAGATTACGTGACCCCCTTGATCGCTGGCATGCGTCACCAGATTCACACTCTACCCCAAGTCGACGACAAAATTCGATGTGTATGTGAGGCCGAGTGTTTGCATTACATTGAATACAGTCTCAGTTTGATCGGCTCCCATCAACTGAGGGAAAAATCTATCAGGGAAGGAATAAGTTTGTTGAAACGCAAGTTTGGAGATGATNCGTCACAAACAAACCTATTGTGCAAGATTACGTGACCCCCTTGATCGCTGGCATGCGTCACCAGATTCACACTCTACCCCAAGTCGACGACAAAATTCGATGTGTATGTGAGGCCGAGTGTTTGCATTACATTGAATACAGTCTAGGTTTGATCGGCTCCCATCAACTTGGTGAAGAAACTATCAGGGAAGGAATAAGTTTCTTGAAACGCAAGTTTGGAGATAATGCCGCCAAATATCATGTCTACGGTTGCTTGTTGAACAACCTTGGGGTTGTTTGCTGGAAAACATCACTGGATAAGGAGGCCGTGAAATATTACACAGAAGCAATTGAAGCTTACAGAAAATGTGAGGATTTAACCGAGGAAGAACGAAAGCGATTCATGGACACAACCCAAAACAATTTGCGGATAAAACGTAAGACGTGAAAATTGAAAAAAAACGAGAAATTTTTAGGGCTTAGAACTTGAAAGTGAAATCAAACCCCAATAAGTCGCAGTTTTCCGGCGATTCTGTCCAACGTATTCCAAAACCCAGTGCATAAACCTTAGGCCAGTGGTTTACAACCAGGGCCCATGGCCCCTCCAGGGGGGGTCACAAGTTGTGTTCCGGGGGCCACGGGTGTAGATTAACAAGAAACACCCACTAAAATCCATTTTCTTCTTAACTTTATTTCCTAATTTAATTGACTATTTAACAAACTATTTGTCTATATTGAGGTCTTTTACGATTACGGATTCGTGTTTATTCTATTCGATCTGTTTGAAGCCGAAATTAGTACTGAATTCCAACATGTGTTTGCCATTTTAATTTGGGGGGCACAGGTCCTACAGGGTTACTCAAAGGGGGCACGAGGCCCAAAAGTTACTTTTAGGGGGTCACGGTCCACGAAAGGTTGAGAACCACTGCCTTAGGCCAAACAGCAACAACGGATATACACAGTATTTTCACAAAATATATATTTCACCAAATGCCATTGGCATTTTCAGCAGCGATGCACCGAAGTTTCGGTTGGCCCAAACGGTTCAGCCGAATAAGTGTTTTCTAATGTTTCGGCCTAAACTTTTTTAAATATTCAACCGAAACCGGACTTTTTGATTGCTTGAAATTAGTGCCAAAACTTCGGATATCCCCAATATAAAAATCATGAATTAACTAATTGTTGCATCTAAAAAATGCGAGCCACGTTTTGTGCAAACGATTAGATGGTTAGTAAAGCTTACGCATTGTGAAAGGGATTTTAGACTGTCCTCTACCAGTTTACTTGCATTACCAACACAAGGTTCAGTTAAAAACATCCATAGGAAAAGGCACAGTGGGTTCTAATACGGGTAAAAATTTCAGGTTTCGACCCAAATCTTTTCAAGCGGGTTCCATGCATCACTAACCTTTAGTTCCTGTAATTGAATACAACGTTGGTGTAAAAGCGACAAAATACCTAAACATTGAGACTATAAAGACTGCTGCAGGTTTTGGCCAAAAACATAAAGACGTTGATGTGTAGGAAAGATATTCTTGAACGATGCTGGGGTGACGTGGCAATAAAACCTTTTAAAACAATTGGACAAATGCTACCAAAACTTAATGATACCACGATACCACAACATCGTACATGTATTGTTTACCAGGTATCGTACATGTATGATTCACCAGCCAAATCTAAATTCATCCCTTCAAGAACATAAAGTGGCAGTCAAAAACATAAGAGTTAAAATGTCCACCATATGCGAACACGTTTTAGAATGCGACTGCACCATTAATTGGAAGAATGCTCAAATTTATTAAATCCCCACCACACATTGGACATTAGTTGGATTGTAGCGAACGCAACTCTTCACGGGAAGCCTTTGTTCACACGTGATTATTTTATCATATCCCACTGCACATGCACATTTTTGCTTGTGTGCTCGCAAAATATCATTCATTGCTCTGATGAAGCCCTACAGTTCTGGTAGTAGAAACGTCAACAAAAATACAAGTTCTCACAAAACAACTAGTATTTTGTTTAACATTACACCAGTTGAATGACAAATTTGTTGAATGCACAGTCGCACCACAAACCGTATGATTTTGGGCATTAAGTCGATAACTGTAACTTTGACAAACGGGGCACAAAACATGCAAACAACAAAAATTTTCCACCCCAACAAATGATGAACAGTTTGAAAACTTACGTTTTATCGCTGTCTTAACACGATGACGTCATGTATCCACGTCCTTTCCGCATTTCAAGTGTGTTTTCAACCGATGTTTGTTGATTGACAGAATCGAGCAGACCAGCAAGCAACATCGACCTTCCCAGCACATCACGTGACAACCCACGAGGTCAAAGTTCACGACCACAACAGATGAAAGCAGGGCTTGACGTCAGATCACCACAGCAACGAGGTATTTTAAGTAATTGTGCTTTTTACGGTTCCACTTTGCCTACGTCATGAGTGAATAAGTTTGTTACGTCACATTGCAAGTTCTGAAATTCGTCACAAGCGAAAGAAGTCAAGTAGTTTAACTAAACGTGACTGACTGCCCCTACCTAAGAAACTATATGTGTGCGTTGTTTTTCGTCACAGACCCCCCCCCCCACGTGACACCCCACGAGGTCAAAGTTCACGACCACAACAGATGGAAGTAGCGCATGACGTCATATCACCACAGCAACGAGGTATTTTATTTAGTTGTGCTTTTTACGGTTCTACTTTGCCTACGTCATGAGAGAATAAGTTTGTTACGTCATATTGCAAGTTCTGAAATTCATCACAAGCGAAAGAAGTCAAGTAGTTTAACTAAACGTGACTGACTGACCCTACCTAAGAATCTATATGTGTGCGTTGTTTTTCGTCACAGAAAAATGGTTATTTTTTAGATGACGTCACTGGCGTAGCCCTCAAAAAAATATTTGAACCAAAAAGTAAGTTTTTCTCGTTTCTGCTTCTTCCTATTTTTACTTGTTTTGCAATTACAAAATTTACTGCTACATCGTACAACTATTTGTCAACAATTGCTATTCACGCAAATAATTCTACCCAGCGAGGCGTATGTTGACTTGTAAAGCCAACATGTAAAATAATTTTGAACCCGAAATAAATCGAAAAGCAGGAGTGCATAAATAATATCGGTATGATATTTCAATGTAAGCCGTCCTCGATTATAGGCCGCACAAACTAGAAGGTAAATGTTTTATAAGCCTTACAATGGAATAAATATGATATTTTTTGTTTTTCAGTGGGAAGCAACGAAAAATCCCAGTTGGTTCAGAAATACTCAGATTCTGCGAAACGGGGAAAATACGACGAAGCACATTTAATAAAACAGCAACTTTTAAGGTTAATTGAAGTTCAAGTCAAAACCACAGCAAATGAATTGGCCCCCCCCCCAAATAATATCTGTATGATATCAAAATGTAAGCCGCTCTCGATTGTAAGCCGCAAAACTAGAAGGTAAATACTTTGTAATCCTTACAATGGAATAAATACGATATTCCCCCCCCCCCCACACATTGGACATTAGTTGGATTGTAGCGAACGCAACTCTTCACGGAACGCCTTTGTTCACATTTGATTATTTTATCATACCCCACTGCGCCCCCCCCCCCCCCCCCCCCCCCCCCCCCCCCCCCCCCCCCCCCCCCCCCCCCCCCCCCCCCCCCCCCCCCCCCCAAGCCCTACAGTTCTGGTAGTCGAAACGTCAGCAAAAATACAAGTTCTCACAAAACAACTAGTATTTTGTTTAAACATTACACCAGTTGAATGCACAGTCGCACCACAAACCGTATGATTTTGGTCATTAGGTCGATAACTGTAACTTTGACTAACGGGGCACAAAACATGCAAACAACAAAAATTTTCCACCCCAACAAATAATAAACAGTTTGAAAAATTACGTTTTGTCGCTGTTTAAACACGATGACGTCATGTATCTACGTCCTTTCCGCATTTCAAATGTGTGTTTGCAACCGATGTTTTTGATTGGCAGAATCGAGCAGACCAGCAAGCAACATTGACCTTCCCAGCACATCACGTGACACCCCACGAGGTCAAAGTTCACGACCACAACAGATGGAAGTAGCGCATGACGTCATATCACCACAGCACATCACTGGATAAGGAGGCCGTGAAATATTACACAGAAGCAATTNGGTTCCACTTTGCCTACGTCATGAGTGAATAAGTTTGTTACGTCACATTGCAAGTTCTGAAATTCGTCACAAGCGAAAGAAGTCAAGTAGTTTAACTAAACGTGACTGACTGCCCCTACCTAAGAAACTATATGTGTGCGTTGTTTTTCGTCACAGAAAAAATGGTTATTTTTTAGATGACGTCACTGGCGTAGCCCTCAAAAAAATATTTGAACCAAAAAGTAAGTTTTTCTCGTTTCGTTTTCTTCCTATTTTTATTTGTTTTGCAATTACAAAATTTACTGCTACAGAATACAACTATCTGTCAACAATTGCTATTCACGCAAATAATTGCACCCAGCAGAGCGTATGTTGACTTGTAAAGCCAACATGTAAAATAATTTTGAACCCGAAATAAATCGAAAAGCAGGAGTGCATAAATAATATCGGTATGATATTTCAATGTAAGCCGTCCTCGATTATAGGCCGCACAAACTAGAAGGTAAATGTTTTATAAGCCTTANCAGAATTGATAACTTATGCTGTAAAACTTCGAAATGCGAAGAAATATCCCGAGTCGATCCTGTTCTTCCATATTGCATCAGATTTCTATGCAAAGCGACAAAGTCCCGATGACGCAGCGAGAGGTGTAAAGAATTGTGCGTTGCAATTGATGGAAACAAACGAATCAATGATGGACAGTGACGTTACAAACAAATCCATTGTGAGCAATCACGTGATCCGCCCCCCCCCCCCCCCGATCCTGTTCTGCCATATTGCATCAGATTTCTATGCAAAGCAACGAAGTCCCGATGACGCAGCGAAAGGTGTAAAGAGTTGTGCGTGGCAATTGAGGAAAACAAACGAATCAATGATGGACAGTGACGTCACAAACAAACCCATTGTGACCGATCACGTGATTCCCTTGATCGCTGACATGCGTCACCAGATACAAACTCTACCACAAGTCGACGACAAAATTCGATGCGTATGTGAGGCCAGGTGCCCCCCCCCCACGCAAGTTTGGAGATGATGCAGCCAAATATGGAGTCTACGGTGACTTGTTGAACAACCTTGGGGTGGTTTGCGGGAAAACATCACGTGATAAGGAGGCCTTGAAATATTTCACGGAAGCAATTGAACAGGTCAGTTTTACACACTGGTTAAACTTTTTTAACGTTTTGTCCTGTATCAAACAGAAACAATTTGTTCACACCGATTCACACACCATCGATTCAGATGGAGGAACACTATCAGCTGGTGGTTGTCATGTCCCCCCCCCCCCGTGATAAGGAGGCCTTGAAATATTTCACGGAAGCAATTGAACAGGTCGGTTTTGCACACTGGTTAAACTTTTTTAACTTTTTGTCCTGTATCAAACAGAAACAATTTGTTCACACCGATTCACAAACCATCGGTTCAGATGGAGGAACACTATCAGCTGGTGGTTGTCAAGTTAAAATTCCTAAAGATGCCTGTGATGAGGAAGTTAGAATTGTCATCACTTCACATTATGGATACGGAAACTCAACGGTAACATATGGAACTTATAACTTTAAAATATGCGGCGGGCAAACTGCTTTGATTTACATAATTGATAAGTTTAAACAGGGGTGCCCAAACCGTGGTCGATTTTAGACTGATTTTAAGGCGATCGCGAGGGATGCAGATAATAATAAAAAATATATAGTGGTTTTGTAACACATTTTTGAGAAGTGTCCCTTTACATAAATAATGACGTTGTTTTATATTTATCAACATATTCTGATAAATAATTGTCATCATAGGTCTTACAATAAAAATTAGTCATCAAAATATGTTCACGTGTTCACACTACCAATGCTTAGAAGACTCATTGTTACGTCACAAATGTGATAGTTGCAGTGGTAGTTGTTACTTTGTTCTGGTAGCTGCTCTCTTTATTTTAATTAAAATAAGTGGTTTGGTCCAAACGTTTTGCTCAATATTGTATTTTAAAGATTAGCATTGGATCAAGTTAACAAATAGCGCTTATTGCACTGTTAAACAAACCTATTTCAAACAACGATAAAACGTAAACCTTGGAAGAGAAAAATGCGAATTATCATAATGGCCCCCCCCCCCATCACTTCACATTATGGATACGGAAACTCAACGGTAACATATGGAATTTATAACTTTAAAATATGCGCCGGGTCAAACTGCTTTGATTTACATAATTGATAGGTTTAAACAGGGGTACCCAACCCGTGGTCGATCTCGGACTGATTTTAAGTCGATCGCGAGGGTTGCAGATAATAATAAAAAATATATAGTGGTTTTGTAACACATTTTTGAGAAGTATCCCTTTACATGAATAATGACGTTTTTTATATTTATCAACATATTCTAATAAATAATTGTCATCATAGGTCTTACCATGAAAATTAGTCATCAAAATATGTTCACATGTTCACACTACCAATGCTTAGAAGGCTCATTGTTACGTCACAAATGTGACAGATGCAGTGGTAGTTGTTACTTGGTTCTGGTAGTTGCTCTCTTTATTTTAATTAAAATAAGTGGTTTGGTCTAAACTTTTTGCTCAATATTGTATTTTAAAGATTAGCATTGGATCAAGTTAACAAATAGCGCTTATTGCACTGTAAAACAAACCTATTTCAAACCACGATAAAACGTAAACCTTGGCAGAGAAAAATGCGAATTATCGTAATGATCTTGTATTATATTGCTAATTTGTATTGGAACGGCAGATCCCGAGAGTTTGAATACCTCGAAATGCGATCTTGAGGAAAGAAAGGTTGAGCAACCCTGAGTTAAAAGTTACACTGATTACAAGGCAATTTGCCCACAGAACTTCAAGCATAAAAGTTGTAGATTTGATTCTTGATTTTGTTTTAGTGTTTCCGGAAACATGTGGTATATTTACTCTTACCGAGCAAATCCAGTCCAACCACCAATTCTTAAACAAGTTTTCGTGCTAAATAAAACAATAGAACACATATATTAACAGTTATATGTAAATTTTACTTAGTGTTTAAAGAAACAAATGGAATTTAAACACACATGTGTTGTAATCATAAAAATTGTCATGTATGGAAGGTTATCTGTTTAGTTATAGTTGTTGGCAATGCATTGATTTCTTATAACAGATGATAGTTCCTTATTTTGATGTGAAATGAACACAAGTAGACAGTTAACACCAGACTGTTGTTTTTATTTTTAAAGATTCCGCAAGAAAACAGATTGAATGGTTTCCATGGCCGTCTCACCCCCCCCCCCCGACTGTTGTTTTTATTTTTAAAGATTCCGCAAGAAAACAGATTGAATGATTTCTGTGGCCGACTCACGCCGATGCTAAAATGTGAACCAGAAGGTTTCAAGTTTAAAAAACCCATAGAAATCACACTTCCTACCTGCTACCGGAATGTTACAGAATCTCCTGTTTCTGTCAGAGTAAGTGAGCTTGTTTCCAAGTGAATGGGGAATGGTTTGTACAAAAATTTACCATTTTGTTTAATTTTTGTCTTAGTTTAACAACTTTTTTTCAATAAAGGTCTGTCAGAAAACAAATGAATCCGACTGGGAAACCTTAACAGAGTGCTTGATGGACCAAATCACGCAATCCTTCACTTTTCAAACTGAGCACTTTAGCTAGTATGGCTTTCACTCTGTTCAGTATGTTACATATAAGTTTACATAACTAATTGAAACCCTTTGTGTACAGCTATGAAGTGATCTGTGCTCTTGGAAAGTATATTGGTTTATGGAAAGAAAAAGCAATCATCCTAGTCCTTGCTCCTGCCGAGGAAGACTTTGTTTCCGAAATTGTGGCATGTGTGTTTATTTGTGACAACATTGAATCTGCATACAATGTGAAGGACTACAACACACTTTACAAGAAGATTAGCTTACTTAGGTCAATATACAAAAACGAAAATACAGTACAATTTCTTGTTAGTGGTGGTAATTTGTTAAAGATGCATACTACAAAAAAGAACCATAATTACTATAAACAGGAATTTTCAGGATAGTTACTAAACCCCTAATCATTCTCTTGTGTTTTAAGTTATTTTACATGAGCCACTTTGTAGTATGTATTATGTCTAATTTATATTGTTTGTGAAGTCCGCGGATTAGAAGGAATGTGTCTAATTTTTTTCTTAATGCAGCAATAAAGAAAAAGGTGGCCACATCCAACTAAGTGCTCAAAACACAAACGCAAATCCGGAGAAATCTGATTTTACACTGGCAGTGGGAAATGTCAGTGATTCCTGGGAGTTTCTCCTGACACGAACGGACAGTGAAAATTGGAAACAAGGGCATAAAAAGGTTACGTTGGAAATATGCTCTGAAGATCCAAATCTACAGTGTACAAAATATGTTTTCTTAAAGAAAAATAATTTTGGTAAGTTTGTGTCCCCCCCCCCCCCCCCCCCCCCCCCCTGTGGTTGGTTATATTTCAAAAAACGCGGCGGTGTAGAGCAGTAGGTCACTAATTTGCTTCGCGCATGGTCACAATTAGAAATCAGCTGCTTTAACTAGACTCTTCTACTTCAAATCGGTTCAGCAAAGTCACGAGGCGCTACAACGACGGTTGTGCAGGAGGCATAATTAACTATTGGCGCACTTGTTGTTACCCATATGATCACGTGATTACGCTTATGTCATGCGCTTTGCAACGTCTTACCAGCAGTTAATGTTTCCGACTTTAAAAACAAAAAAACATTTAACGGTCATGGCATTAGGGAGCCATTACCCCCCCCCCTCACGTGATTACGCTTATGTCATGCGCTTTGCAACGTCTTACCAGCAGCTAATGTTTCCGACTTTAAAAACAGAAAAACATTTAACGGTCATGGCATTAGGGACCCATTGGGAGCATGG
Source organism: Phallusia mammillata (assembly GCA_003260075.1). Lineage (NCBI taxonomy): Eukaryota > Metazoa > Chordata > Ascidiacea > Phlebobranchia > Ascidiidae > Phallusia > Phallusia mammillata. The sequence goes on along the minus strand of QLIY01002702.1, from coordinate 6,009 downwards.
AATTGTCTGTTAATATCGCAAAAACAGTGAGGAAATCCCAAAACATATGACATTTGGGTCATTTCTGAACCAAACATAAAAATGCAGTGAGTAAAGGCTGCAAAGTTAAACTGTTGTATTGCAAAATTGCAGGTAGTTTAAATGGGATTTGAAAATTAATCACCCAGTGTTCCAACTTTGTTTGCTAGGGTGCCTGTTTTTGCAGTTGTTTTAGGTTAATTTGTTCACTAGGGAGTCTATGTCAGTCCTCTACCACCAGACAATTTAAATTACCTCAGCATGCTTACAACATGGTTACTTCTGCTGAAGGCAAAAAATCACTAAAAAAAAATTGTTACAATCAATTTTTAACGTTATGCTTTTCCCCCCCCCCACCACCAGACAATTTAAATTACCTCAGCATGCTTACAACATGGTTACTCCTGCTGAAGGCAAAAAATCACTAAACAAAAATTGTTACAATCAATTTTTAACGTTATGCTTTCAACGTTTAACGTTAATTCTTCTGTCTTTGTGGATTTTTATGTGTTTAGTTCCAATACAAATGAGCGAAGTGTTTTCCCATTGTTTTTCCTTGTTTGGTTGCTTCGTTTTTTAATATTTTAAATGAATAATTTGTTTTGTAACGTAATAAACTGGTCTACTTCCGTTGTTGTCAAGATTAATGATTGTACTGTCAAAAATAATATAGAACTTGTTTTGTTTCAGGTCCCACTGCATCTTGCAATCCGCCATCAGATGCTGACAAAGGTAAAATTTACTGAAATATAATCGTCTTATAAGCGTAACTGAACATTAGTTGGGTTACGCAACAACGGCAAGGTAAAGCTGAACCCCCCCCCCCTGCATCTTGCAATCCGCCATCAGATGCTGACAAAGGTAAAATTTACTATAATTTAAAAATGCTATAAGTGTAACTGAACATAAGTTCGGTTAAGCAACAATAGTAAGGTTAAGCTGAGAATAAACCCCCCCCCCATTCAAATGATTTGAGATATTTTAGGGGGGTCAAGATTTTTTTACTTTTCAAAAAAAGGTCTAGAAGTTTTAAAGTTTGGGTTGTTGCTTTTTACTAGTTTGTTTAGAAGGAAAAATTTAAAAATAGTCTCATCATATTCTTACTGTCACTATTTGAAATAGTACACATGTGTAGGGGCAATTTAAATTTGCTTGCAAAAACAATCATGTCACTTAGTCAAAAGGTGTATTTAGTAAATCGTTAATTGAGAATGAATATATAATTTGACAAAATATAACAAGCCACCTTCTTAGTTTTGTTTTATTTATTTTGGAAGTTAGTTGCTTGTAATCAATCTACACTATATAAAAACTGAGTTAAAATTAGTATGAACATAAATGTTAACTTTAAAAGCACGTTTTTCTTTTTAGGAAATGCTCTTGAAGCAGCTATTGCTGGAAATGTTATGATGAATCCAATTGTTAATATTGCTGGTGGTAATATGAACAAATGTAAGTTTGTCATGGGTCTCCTTTCCTGGACGGGACACTTATTTTTTGTCTCCGCCTGTTTGCAATTTAAGTATGTAAAACGTTTTGAAAGTGAATCTCCCAAAATTTGACCCAATATGAGTCAATGGTTGACCTGGGTGAGTGTTTTAACACCAAGTCAAAAATGACTTAACTCTGCCAAGCCGGCCGAGTGGTTTGTGTTACCGCCTTGCGTTCACATCGTTGTGGATTCTTATTTTGTCCTCTACTTGTGTTTCTGAGCAAGAAAATTGAGTGGCAACTTTGGTTCCTGGTTAAACTAAATTGAAGTCACCAACAGCCTAAGTCGATAGATCCAAACCAAAAATATTTCTTCGTTTTTGTAACACAAATCAGTGGACTCATTGCGAGCATAATATTTAGAGGTTGCATGTCCACTGAGAATACCCCCCCCCCCTTTGGGATTTTTAGGATGGTCAAGATTTTTTTTACTTTTCGAAAAAAGGTCGAGAAGTTTGAAAGTTTGGGTCATTGCTTTTTACTAGTTTGTTTAGAAAGAAAAATTAAAAAGAGTCGCATCATACTCTTGCTGTCACTATTCGAAATAGTACACATGTGTAGGGGCAATTAAAATTTGCTTGCAAAAACAATCATGTCACTTGGTCAAAAGGTGCATTTATTAAATCGTTAATTGAGAATGAATATACAAATTGACAAAATATAACAAGCCACCTTCTTAGTTTTGTTATATTTATTTTGGAAGTTAGTGGCTTGTAATCAATCTACATTATATAAAAACTAAGTTAAAATTAGTATGAACATAAATTTTAACTTTAAAAGCACGTTTTTCTTTTTAGGAAATGCTCTTGAAGCAGCTATTGCTGGAAATGTTATGATGAATCCAACTGTTAATATTGCTGGTGGTAACATGAACAAATGTAAGTTTGTCATGGGTCTCCTTTCCTGGAGGGGACACTTATTTTTTGTCTCCGCCTGTTTGCAATTTAAGTGTGTAAAACGTTTCAAATTTACGCCTGTGGTTGTTAGTTGTTTGAAAGTGACTCTCCCAAAATTTGACCCAATATGAGTCAATTGTTGACCCAGGTGAGTGTTTTAACACCAAGTCAAAATTGACTTAACTCTGCCAAGCCGGCCGAGTGGTTGGTGTTACCGCCTTGCGTTCACATCGTTGTGGATTTTAATTTTGTCCTCTACTTGTGTTTCTGAGCAAGAGTCTTGAGTGGCAACTTTGGTTCCTGGTTAAACTAAATTGAAGTCACTAACAGCCTAAGTCGATAAATCCAAACCAAAAATATTTCTTCGTTTTTGTAACAAAAACAGGCGGCTCAATGGACTCATTGCGAGCATAATATTTAGAGGTTGCATGTACGCTGAGAATAAAAATAAACACAAAAGAAAACACCAGGTGTAACAACAAGATTCGTAATCTTCACCATTTTTTGACTTGTTTTATTTTTCCAATGACGGCATGATGATTATGTTGGCTTTGAACCAAACCATTGTGTTTAAAAAAACACAAATCTGACTTTGAATACATAATCCGCAAGTTTACAATCCAATTTATTTTTGCCGGTACCACACACTTGCTTTAAAAAACTTAGGTAACTCTGTGAAGTAAATATATTTCAAATGCAATCCAGTGTATAATTTAAAAGAAACAAAAAAAAACTTAATTAAAAAAACAACTAGTAAATTTGCTGACTTTGTGTGGGTTTGCACATTTAAGTGTTTTGTTTGTTTTGCAGAATTGAGTCACATACAAAAAAATGTTTTACAAAAGTTGCTTTTCCACGTGAGGGCAGCAAAGCACCGCATCCCCAAGCACGTAACCAGACAAATACCTCACTAAAATGCGTCACCAGATTCAAACTCGACCGTCAGTTATCTGAGGCCAAGTGTTTGCATTACATTGAATACAGTATAAGTTTGATCGGCTCCCATCAAATGAGGGAAGAAACTATCAGGGAAGGATTAAGTTTGTTGGAATGCAAGTTTGGAGATGATGCAGCCAAATATGAAGTCTACGGTGTCTTGTTGAACAACCTTGGGTCTGTTTGCGGGAAAACATCACGTGATAAGGAGGCCGTGAAATATTACACAGGAGCAATTGAAGCTTACAGAAAATGTGAGGATTTGACCGAGAAACAACGAATGCGGAAAATGGACAGCCAACGTAGATTACGAAATGTAAACAAAAATCAAAAGCAATAATATTATTATGACGTCACGATATTGTGTTTTTTTGTTGGGATTGATGATTTGTTTTTTGTGCGAGTGACGTAACAGTGCAAAACAATTAAATGTATGTTAAGAAATTCACATTTATTTCTTACGGTTTTTTAATTATTAAATGAATGAGTTGTGTGTTTTCAATTTTCACGGTTATTTGGATTAAAAACAACAAGAATACTTAAGAAAATGGAAAGATTTGTTGTATGTTTAACCAGAAAAAAAACGAGCAAAGTTTATTGGGTGAAGATACTTGTTGACAACAAGGAGTTTACCCACAATGCGCAAATCTCACTTTCTTGTGTACCCCCCCCCCCCAAACTCACTCTTTTCCCGTTACATAACGTATGAAATAGGGTGCAACTGCACCCGTTCAGTTAAAATCACTCTCAACATGTGTTTTACTTTTCCCTACAGTAGTAAAAGCGCCCAACTATTTCCGGATTATAGTAATTGTTTTATTTCTCGACAAAGCGAAAAAAATGAACTTAACTATTCTCATTTGCCTAGCAAGAAACAAAATGGTTCAAATCAGTTTTAAAATGCACATATCTTTCATTATGGTGCACTTTTGGGTAGAAAAGCGATATTACTGGGGCATAAATGATCTCTGTTAAGTTTTATTGTGTGTTTAATAAAATATCTTCAGATATGTTTGAAGTTTTATCCATCCCCCCCCCCTATTTCCGGATTATAGTAATTGTTTTATTTCTCGACAAAGCGAAAAAATAAACTTAACTATTCTCATTTGCCTAGCAATAAACAAAATGGTTCAAATCTGTTTTATATCTTCCATTATGGTTCACTTTTGGGTGGAAAGGCTATACTACAGGGCTAAAATGATCTCTGTTATGTTTTATTGTGTATTTATTAAAATACATTCACATATTTTGCAGTTTTATCCATCGCACATCGACCAGTGCAAAGTATTTGAGCGTTTTTCACCAACACACAAACTCTGCCTTCGATTCAATTCGAGTCTTGCAAATTAACCGGCGCTGATGTGACGTAACAATGCTTGTGGAAGCGCGTTGATTGTTCGGCGTCGAAATTGTGAAAATCTCGCGTTTCAGCAAAACAAGTGGAAGGTTTTATGTGCACGGGTTAAGAAAGCAAAAAAAAAGAGCTGGTGGTGTAGAGATAGGATTGTGGCAGTTTGAACAAGTTTGATGACTTTTGTGTGTGATAAATATTTTGTTTGCATCAAATATTAATCAACAGCAGTTTGTGTCTAGTTATGTGTTGGACTGTTTACTCTGTGGCTAAATGCAGTGCAGTGGTATTTGAAAGTTGATGCAACATGGAATATGTTGTGTAGACCAACTGCTGCGGCATCTACATATTGATTTAGTTTACATGGTTTGCGGAACGCTGACGAATCCACTTCACTCGCCCAAGGTAAGACTGATTTCTATTTCATGGCTGAATGTTAATTTTATTGGTACGTTATTCGTCTTGTATTAGTCGGTAGGAGTGATACTATTGTCCGGATGTGGGCGCTAGAGATGCAACCACATATTAGATTACATTACGTACATGGGGTAGGTTTAAGATTCGCAGAGTTTTTTTGTTAGGTGGGTGCTTTGTTAAATTGTTTTACCCGAAATAAGATGCACAATCCAACACATGAACACAGCTTCTATTGCACTGCACTGGCTATGGACCAGAGTTGCATGCGAACCCGAACCCGAGTTGGTTTTAAATTAAATCCCGAATTAGTCCATAAACCAAGTTGAAATTTCGACACAAATTTGACCTCGTGGATTAGAAAAACATAGTCAAAAGAGTCCTTGTGAAAAACTCGTTAGGCAAGTCCATTTATGCAATGTTGTTGAGGTTTCCAAAAAGCCTGATACGACTCTAAAGTGACGTCGAGCCCGAATGTAACGTTGCTGGCCCAGTTGACAAGTTATACTCTTCCTGTGCAGCTTAAGTTGTACCCAACATCGTGTGCTGGCAGTTGAAATCACATAAATACATGGGGTTGGAAACACCGGGAAGGGCAAATTTGACATTTGTGTGGCTTGTACACGTTCACGATGTGATTTACCGCAGACGCTCTCCGTCTGTGTTGTTTGAGTTGTAACCCCACGTCGAGTGCTGACAGTTAAAATCACCAGCGTGGATACATGGGGTTGGAAACACCGGAAAGGGCGAAGTCAATATTTGTGTGATCTTTAGTGAGCGACTGACTTTGAATTAACTAATTTCAACAGAGTCATGAAAGAACTAGGCAAGCTGCAATCCGCTCAAACTGAAAACGTAGTGAGGACATATGGCTGGTTGACGCTGCCTTATGGCATGGGAATT